>CAUYQU010012614.1:0-61866 GCA_963574635.1 Cheracebus regulus | reverse complement strand
ATGGCTGCATAGTATTCCATGGTGTATATGTGCCACATTTTCTTTATCCAGTCTATCATTGATGGGCATTTGGGTTGGTTCCAAGTCTTTGCTATTGTAACTAGTGCTGCAATAAACATACATGTGCATGTTTCTTTATAGTAGAATGATTTAAAATCCTTTGGGTATATACCCAGTAATGAGATTGCTGGGTTAAATGGTATTTCTGGTTCTATATCCTTGAGGAATTATCATACTTTCACAATGGTTGAACTAATTTACACTCCCACCAACAGTGTAAAACCTGTTCCTGTTTCTCCACATCCTCTCCAGGATCTGCTGTTTGCCTGGGTCTAGAACTTGTAGAGGGAGTCTACTGGTAGGTCTTACCAACAGAGGGGTGACTAGACTGGTCACCCTGAAGGGAACCCAGCCACGGGAAGCAGAACTTAATTCTTCTTCTCCAAGAAGACAGCGAGGCCTAGGAGAAAGGGCGAGGGTTTTGGAGTCAGAATTGGGTTCAAATCTCTGCTCCGCCACTTGGTGGCTGTGTGACCCTGGGTGAGCCATTTTACCTCTCTAAGCCTCAGTCTCCTCATCTGTGACATGGGGGACAGTGATCGTACCCTCATAGAGTTGATGGGAGGATTGAATGAGGTAAAGTCTGTTAAAGGCCTGGAACTCAGCTCAATCATACCAATGCTTACCTCTTCATCCACATGCTCCATATGGAATAAATATAACAATAATTCATGTGATGTAATAATATTTTTTGTATAAACAATATAACACCAAATATATATATGAATAGCAAAAAGTAATATAACAGCAAATGCTTGGAGAGGACCTACAGCAGGAGCTGGGACTGTTCTGAGCTCTTTATTAGCTCACTGAGGGCTTACAGCAACCCCATGACAGAGGTAAATCCAAGTGCACCCATTTCATGTGTGAGCGTGTGTGTACAGGAGGGGTGTGCTTGTTGTCCTCCCTCCTCTGAGCAGATCCTGGCTAGTCGGGGGCCCTCATCTCTCCATCATGCCATAGAAAGGCCCTGACATTCCTCAGGTTTGACCTGCCTATTTTACAGTTGGGATACTGAGGCCTACAGAGGGAGAGTAACCCTTCCACCACAGCAGACAGAATTCGCCCCAGGTCTCCTGTCTCCCAGCCTAGAACTGGTTTCTCTTCCTACCCCCACCCACCCTGGGGCCATTGATTGCTGAAACACCAAATGGCTTATAAGATGAAAAGGTTTGTTAAGCCTGAGTTGGCCTAGCCTGAACTAGGCCCTGGGAGTGGGGGGCACCAAAGCTGAACAACTTCACACCTGCCTGACCTCAGAAGAAAGCCAGACAAAGAGGGGAGCTCTGGATGAGGTCCAGCAGAAGGAGATTTGGGGCAGGGTATGGACAGGGAGGGGCAGAGATGATGAAGAGACCCTGGTTCCTGCCCTTTAAGAACCCACAGTCTGGTGGGCAGTCAGACCTCTAATAGGTAGCATAAGCAGATCACCACAAGCAGCATTTATCAAGAGTAGCCTTGTGGCCAGGTATGGTGGTTCACACCTGAAATCCCAACACTTTGGGAGGCTGCGGCAGACGGATCACTTGAACCCAGGAGTTTGAGACCAGCCTGGGCAACATAGTGGGACCCCATCTCTTAAAGAAAAAAATTCAAGAATTAGTCTGGGCACAGTGGCCTGCGATCCCAGCACTTTGGGAGGCTGAGGTGGGTGGATCACTTGAGGTCAGGAGTTCAAGTCAACATGGTAAAACCCTGTCTCTACTAAAAATATGAAAATTAGCTTGGTGTGATGGTGCATGCCTGTAATCCAAGCGACTCAGGAGGCTGAGGCAGGAGAATCGCTTGAACTTGGGAAGCAGAGCTTGCAGTGAGCGGAGATCATGCCACTGCACTCCAACCTGGGCAATAGAGCATGACTCCATCTCAAAAATAAAAAATAGGCTGGGCGCGGTGATGGAGGCCGAGGCAGGCGGATCACCCGAGTTCAGGAGTTCAAGACCAGACTGACCAACATGGTGAAACTCTGTCTCTACTAAAAATACAAAATTGGCTGGGTATGGTGGTGCATGCTTATAATCTCAGCTACTTGGGAGGCTGAGGAAGGAGAATCCCTTGAACCCAGGAGGCGGAGGTTGCAGTGATCTGAGATCGTACCATTGCACTCCAACCTGGGCAACAAGAGCCAAACTCCATCTCAAAAAAATAGATAAATAAACAATAAAATAAAATACAAGAAGTAGCCAGGAGTGGTGGTGTACCTCTGTACTCCCAGCTACTCTGGAGGCTGAGGTAGCAGGATCCCTGGAGCCCAGGAGGTAGAGGCTGCAATGAGCTATGATCGAGGCACTGCACTATGGCCTGGGAAACATAGCAAGATCCTGTCTCAAAAAAAAGAGTGACTTTGTAGCATACATTGTGTAACAGGCTTTATGCTCATTCTCTTCATTGATCTTCGTAATAATCACTGGCTGGTGATATTATAATAATGTATCAGTGATATAGAAATAATAATATAATAATATCACATATAGAATTTAACAGTATCACATACAAAATAATGTCACATATAGAACATCACAGCCCTTTTATGGATAAGGACGTTGAGACACTTGCCTAAGTCCACTCAGTGAAGATGTGATGAAGCAGGACCTCAGTCCAGGCCCATCTGAATTACAACCTGATGATGTGTATGTAAGCACTCTGACATATTACCTCCTAGAGGGGTTCTTTTTATTTCTGTTTTGTTTTGTTTTTGAGACAGAGTCTCTCTCTGTTACCCAGGACACAGGCTGGAGTGTAGTGACACAATCTCCGCTCACTGCAACTTCTGCCTCCAGGGTTCATGCAATTCTCTTGCCTCGACCTCCCGAGTAGGTGGGACTATGGGCGTGCACCACCATGCTCAGCTAATTTTTTGTATTTTCAGTAGAGACAGGGTTTGGTCATGTTGGCCAGGCTCAGCCCATCAAGAGAGTCTGTTGAAATAATATTTAGAATATACTGGATTAAAGATAATGTATTATTAAAATGAATTCCACCTTTTTTTGTTTTACTTTATTAACATTGCTAAATTCTCTAATTTAAAATTCCACATGCGGCTGCCTTATATTTCGGTTGCACAGTGCGGCTCTGGGCCAGAGCTGTCTGATAGAACTTTCTGAGATATTGAAGTTATTCCATTCTTCACAGTTCAGTAGGGTAGCCGCTAAGTCACTTGTCTTGAACTCCTGGCCTCAAGTGATCCACCTGCCTTGGCCTCCCAAAGTGCTGGGATTACAGGCATGAGCCACTGCTGCCAGCCTCCTAGAGGGGTTCTGATGGCTGCATCTAGAGCTTTCTGGGCTCCACTGTGAGCTGGTGCGCTCCCAAGAACAGGGGCTGTAAACCATACATCTTGACTCAATTCCCAATGCCTAGCAATCAGTAGGGGCTCATTAAATGCAGGTTTGAATGAGAGACAAAGCATTTGAATCCTGTGTGGTCCCGGGCTGGCTGGTTCCTTGGTCAAATCCATCCAAACATTTGTGGGGTTCAGGGCAAGATACAAATGGAGTTTGTATCTAATATTTAAAAATCATACATCAGGCTGGGTGCGGTGGCTCATGCCTGTAATCTCAGCACTTTGGGAGGCTGAGGTGGGTGGATCACTTGAGTCCAGGAGTTTGCGAACAGCAGACCAGCCTAGGCAACATGGTGAAACCCCCATCTCTACAAAAAAAACAAAACAAAACAACAAATATATATATACACACACACACACACAAACACATATATACACACACGTGTGTGTGTGTGTGTGTGTGTATACATCTCTATCTCTATCTATCTATCCGTAAAAATTAGCCAACATGGTGGCATGTACCCTAGTCCCATCGATTTGGGAGGCTGAAGTGGAAGGATCACCTGAGCTCAGGAAATCAAGGCTGCAGTGAGCCCTGATCATGTCACTGCATTCCAGCCTGGGCGAAGAGAGTAAGACCCTGTCTCAAAAAATGAAATAAAATAAAAGTTATAAATCAAACCTAGTAAACAGTTAAATAAAATATGGCAACTATACCTTTATTATAACAAAATATAAAATATGAGTAAAGCTGCAGTTTTTATATGGCTGAAAGTCAGTAAGATATCAAAGGTGACTGAGTATAATATTACACATGTCTGGGTAGTCTTTTGATGGGCTGATCATATTTGAATGAGTAATAAAAATCTACATGATTCATAAATTATTATTTGTTCCATCAATTTTGTCTTTCTTGCCTTTATTTCAACAAAATAGTAATTGTGTGGTGATAATCACAATTCTCACATAATTTCTCTTCTGTTGATGGCAATGTGAAATTAGACAATCTTTCGCAAGTCATTGTATTTCTTAGCTAGTTTTTAATTAATTTCAATTTGGAAACACTTGCTCTGTTGAGGTTGTAGCAACAAATTGTCAATAAAAGTCTTAAAGCAATATTTAGATTAGGAAATGAGCCATGAATTTTATGTTGCAAGCTCAAACATTGTAATAGGGTTGCATATGATAAATTATGATTATTGCGGAAAATGTTATAAGCTGTGAGTTCTTCATGTAAATCATATCATATATAGCATGATTTTTTATTGTCTCTCAATGCAATATTGAGATCCAACAGCCACAAAACTGATGTCACACTTTAAGCACCTTATAGCTGGACCTACGTATATACCAATTTAAGAGTAATATGAGTTATTTAATATCGCAAAATGTTCTTCGGCTGCCCTGTGCAACTCTTGCAGATACCATGCTCTTTTTTTTGAGACAGAGTTTCACTCTTATTGCCTGGGCTGGAATGCAAAGGCGTGATCTCAGCTCACGGCAACCTCTGCCTCCTGGGTTCAAGCGATTCTCCTGCCTCAGCCTCCCGAGTAGCTGGGACTACAGGCATGCACCACCACGCCCAGCTAATTTTGTATTTTTAGTAGAGACGGGGTTTCTCCATGTTGGTCAGGCTGGTCTTGAACTCGCAACCTCAGGTGATCCACCCGCCCTGGCCTCCCAAAGTGCTGGGATCATAGGCATGAGCCACCGTGCCCGGCCCATCGCGCTCTTTTTTGAGCACGTCCAGAACCAGGACTTAGAACATAACAAGAAGTAAGGAAACGGATGTTTGGTTCTAGTGGGAATTTACTGCATTTGTGCTCTTAGAGGAAGGATTTAGCAAGTTAATTAATTTGTCTTTCTTCTTACCTAACAGCAAAAGGTTTTCTTACACTGCTCAGAGCCTCCCTGTGCCCCAAAGCAGCGTCCATCTGCACTGTCAGCAGCCGCACAACCCACAGTCTTTGTGGCATTTGGACGCAGTCATCCTTTGTGTCAAGGACATAGAGCAAGAAAAGAGGAGAAGCGAATCCCTTCTCCCTCCTGGGGCCTGAACAGTGTCAGTCATGGAAGCGGACACTGAGGGTTACATGGGGTGCGCTAGGCCAGTGACCAGGGCTCCGTGTGTCCTGCAATAAACCGCGCGTGTTTGTGATCTGGGGGTCCCTGGGCTACTCACATGCAGACTGTGGCTGGTGCATGAACTACTCAGAAACCAAGAATAAGTATTTTAAAATGCTCACAGGATGACTGCTACGTCCAAGCTCGTGTTTACTTTCCTAGTAGTTCATGTTTAAGTAATTATTTTATAAAATGTTCTAAGACAGCTCGAACATGTTTCTCTCATTTCCTGAAATTTTATTGCCCTTGCTTTATGATGCATTGACTGTCATTTCAAAACAGCACATTGTATACTGGCATCTCTGTCTTGGCAAGTTATGAAACTATTTTTTTTCGTTGTGGTGAAAAAAACACATCACATAAAATTTACCCATCTTAGCATTGTTTAAGTGTATGGTTCCGTAGTGCTAAGTGTATTCACGATATTGTGAAATAGATCTCTAGGACTTTTTCATCTTTACAAAAAAATGAAAACTCTGTACCCTTTACACAACTCCTCTCTCCCCCTCCTCCCAGCCCCTGGTGACCACCATTCTACTGTCTGTTTCTATAAATTGGACTTACTTTAGATAGCTCATTATGGATTCATTTTTATTGTCTCTTATTAATATATCAGTCTGACACAGATGAGAGGTTTAGAAACCAAAATGGTCCTTTGCCTTAGGGAATTCCAGAAGCACCACTCCCAAAACACAGGGCCTAGGACGGCCCCTCTTGCCCAGGTCTAAAGGCATTTCTGCTTTACTTCCCTGAGCCTCAGTTTCCCCCAGTGTAAAAAGGGGTGACTGAATGGCAACGCTCTGAAGGCCTCACAGTTGTGTCATCTAGGGATGCTCTGGTCACTGAATTCCCCGAGTCAGGACTGCCTGGCTGGGCAGCCGCCCTCTGTCCCCTCCCGGTGGGCCCTGCTCCAAGTCCCATTTCACGCGCCAAGGACTCCTTTGTCTCTGCTGACACCTGGTTTCCTGCCTCTGCCGTCACAGCGGGGCCTTCTCATGGATGACACACGCAGGCCGCTTCCACTCCTTATGTCCTGGCCAAAGGTTGATGGCATTACCCGCTAAGTTCACATTCCTCTCTGGTTGACTATCACTCCTGTTTTCCATGAGTCACACAGGGCTGAAAGAGATGAGTTGATGTTGATGAGGATGCACTCAAGCGGGGGCCCCACATTCCAGAATTTCAGAGCTGGGAGGGACTTAATTCTAGTTTTTTCTCTTATTTCACAGTGATGCACTTTTACTGCTAAACAACCCCAGAAGATCGATCGATCTATCTATCTGTCTATCTATCTATCTATCTGTCTATCTCTCTCTTTCTACAATACTGGCACCTAATGATAACTACCTTTATTTATTTATTTATTGAGACAGAATCTCATTCTGTCACCCAGGCTGGAGTGCAGTGGTACAATCTCGGCTCACTGCCACCGCCGCTTCCTGGGTTCAAGCGATTCTCCTGCCTTAGCCTCCAGAGTAGCTGGGATTACAGGCGCCCACTGCCACGCCTGGCTATTGTTTGTATTTTTACTGGAGACTGGGTTTCACCATTGTTGACCAGGCTGGTCTCAAACTCCTGACTTGAAGCAACTTGCCCACCTTGGCCTCCCAAAGTGCTGGGATTACAGGTGTGAGCCGTAACGACCTTTAATATTTTAGTAAACACTGGTTGAACATCTCAGATCTCAAAATTAAAAATCCGAAATCCGAAGTACTTCTGACCCGAAGCATTTCAGCCAAGGGATGTCCAACCTGCATCTTGCTTGTTTTCTTCCATACACTTTTAAGACAGCAACATTAACAAGAATGTGTTGCTGGTACTGCTTCTAACCTGCTTTTCCCATCCAACCATGTATAATGAATGTTTTTCTACATCTATAAATGCACTGCTACAACATCAGTTTGAGTGGCTGCAGAGTATTCCCTGGTGTATATGTTTGACAGGACCAGTATCCTCTCTCTCTCTCCCTTTCTCACTATTTTGAATAATAAATAACATTCCTGTGGTCAATTTCTTCATGATTTCTATAGGATAAAATCCTAGAGGTGCAGTTTCTAGGCCAAAGGCTATGCATGCCATATTTAAAAGACTTTGGCTACAGGATTTGACAGTTATTGATTAACACTGTCATCAAAAACATCAAGAGTGCCCATTTCAGCTCATGCCTGCCAACATTGGGTATTATCACTTTTTATTTCATTATTGTTTTAACTTGTATTTTCTTTGGGATGTTGCAGATGTGTTTTCCTCATGCTTCTTGGTCAATTATACTGAAACAGATTTTGGAGCTTATCATCCAGCTTGTTATTTTGACAGCTGTGAAAACAGGCACAGAGCTGAGGAGCTGCTGCTTCAAGCAAGTTAGGGACAGGTCAGAATGGAAACCAGGTTTTCTGATGTCCAGGTGAGGGGGATGTTTCTGTGATTCTGAGGCCCCTCGAGTTGATAGAGGGAGATAAGATTATAAACTGAGAGTGGAAAACACTCCTTCCTCGTTCCCTGTCATTGTGACATTAGACAAGTGACTTTAGAGTCCTTCTCTCTGAGCCTTAGACTTCTCACCTGTAAAATGAGAAGGCCGGATGAAAGCAATTGCTCAGGTGTTAGCGCTAAGGTTAAGGCTGTGCTACCATCTCCAAGTCCCTTCCCAGCTCTAAGAGTTATAATGAACATCTTGCATGTGTGTAGTACTTTACAGTTTGCAAAACATTTCTGTGAAGCAGAGTGGAGTGGTGTTGTCGTTAACCCCATCTCACAAGTAAGCAAGCTGAGGCTCAGAGAGTTCAAATGGCTTAACCTATCTGAGTCACTACAGCTTCAGTGAATTCCTTAGCTATCCCCCAACAGGCCTTCTAGCAAGATAGCTGCCTTAAATCTCCTCTATATAGAAATCCTGGACCCACCACTATCTGTCCACCTGTCACAGGCTCCTCATTAAGCTCCAGAATTCACTGAGCACCTACTCTATGCCAGGCTCTACGCCAGGGGTGGGGGTGCAGAGACCAGCATGGAGCTTGCAGTCTTCTGGGGGAAACACACCAAAACAGACCATGTCAACAGAGGGTGACAGGTGCTCCGAAGTACTTTGACAGGGGACAGTGTGAGAATGATGGGAGCAAAGAGGGGCATCCAGCTCAGATGAGAGGCATCTGGGCAGCTTCCTGGAGGAAGCAATGCCAGACTCTCATAGTCAGGTGAAGAAGGACAAGAACGGTATTTGGGGCAGAGGGACAGAATGGGCACCTTCAAGGAACTTTAAAAAGGCCATGGGGCTTGGACTGAATCCAGTGCTCGGTGAGGAGTCAAAGAAGGGTTTGGGTGGGTAGAGCGATATCTTCATTTATTTGCTCAGCAAGGGTATTTGAGTGCCAGAGCTTACTATGCTGAGTGCCAGGCCCAGCCCTAGCCCGGATTGAGAATAAGACAAATAAGACCCGGGTCCTCATAACCTATGCCTCTGATGATCAATTCTGGAACAGCAATTCTCAAACTTTTTGCTGTCAGGATCCTTATATACTCTTCAAAACTTCTTGAGGAAGAACCATCACTTATAAGGCTTATTGATACATTCTGTGAACATGATATTTACATGAATTGAAAATTAAGACTGAGAAACTGTGACCATTTTAATCTATAAATTCATTTCCAAATAATAACAAATGCATTCCATGTTTAAGTGAATAATATCTATTATATTATTATATAAATAACAATATTTTCCCAAAGAAAAATGTTTAGTGGACAGAGTACCATTGTTTCACATTTTTGCTGATCTCTTTTATGTCTGGCTTATGATTTCGAGAAAAGTTTGACCTTGGAAATTCCCTGTTAAGGTCCTGGGGATCCTGGCCACACTCTAAGGAGGATGAATTGGATGAGGGGAAATCCGGGAGGCGGCGAGGCTGGTGAGGAGGCAGCTTTTAGGGAGCGGATGGCAGCTGGGGCGCAGGAGGGCAGAAGCAGGTTTGAGAGGGGGCAGTGGGCTGTGAAGCAGGGCCTGGGTGCCTGCTGCTGGCTGCCAAGACAGGGCTGCAGTCAGGGAGCAGGTCTGGGGAAGAGATGATAAATGGGAACGTACTGGGTTTGAAGTGTCTGTGGGCTCCCACGTACAGTGTCCAGAGACAGGCCTGGGCCGAGGAGGGAATGAATTTGTGTAGGAGGGAGTGTTGCTGAGGACAGAGCTGTCAGGACCAGGAGCGAAGGGCTTTAAGGGGGATGGGAAGGAGAGTGTGGCCTGGGAGCTGTGCGCCAGCCAGGCAGGGGCTGCCGTGGGAGGATGGGAGGGTCTGTCTCCTCCCAGCCTTGTTGAGCAAAACACGCTGCATAATCCAAGCCAGTTTCCAGGAGGAGCAGCCAAGGAGGGGCCCCGCCAGGGCTCAGCCTGAAGGGGAGCTGGGGACAGGGACAGAGGAATTGGGCTGGAGGCCCCGGGGCTAGGAGATGATGCTGGGTGTGTGACGAACCCAGCCTGGGGTGGGAAATATTCGGGGGAGAAGCATCCAGGGCCTCAGAGAGAAAGGAACTCAAGGGGGTTCTCTCCATCTGTGAGTCTCTGGTGTGCTTTGAGAATTCGGACGCCGAGCCAGGCAGAGGCAGGTGCTGGGTCAGACAATCGCCACGTGCATCCTCCCAGCATCAAGCCATGGGACTGCCCCCAGCCCTCTGCGCTGACACTGTTCCATGCAGCTCTTTTGTTGGATTTGGGTGGAAGAAAGCCAATCCCAGATTGCCCTGATCCTTCCCCAGGCAATTGGGTGGGCTCTGCCCCTGTGCTAGCCTCATGCTGTTTGCTGGGGAAGAACTGGCCCACAAGGACCCCCGAGACACTTGGGTGAGATAAGCAGGGACCCATGATAGTAGCTAATAGCGAACACTTACTAGGCACCAGGTCCCGCTCCTTATGTGGCTTAATTTACTTAGTTCTCACAACAAATCCTGAGACATAAGAACTATTGTTATCCCCTTTCTGTGGATGAAGAATGGAAGGACAGAGAGGTCAACTGGCTTTCTCAGGGTTTGAACACAGACAACCGGTCCCCAGAGCATGACGCTTAACTGCTGTACTCTGCTAATGTGACTCAGGAGTGCCATACCACACTGGAAAAGCCTATGGTGGCAGCCACAGAAAGGGCTGAGGGAGCTCTAAGGTGTGCCTTCTCCCAGCTGGGGGATGTCAGGAAGGCTTCCTGGAGGAGATGCCATATAGCACATAATTAGCCAGGCAAAGAGAGTCCAAGCGGGAAGCATAGAGGAAACAGCATATGTGAAGGCCGTGAGAAGGTCGGGGAGACGTGGCTTCTTCAGAGAGCTGCGGGGGTGCCCTGTGACTGGCATGGAAAGGCGAGGGACCAAGCGAGAGCAAGGGCGCTGCAGAGTGGGGGAACTTTACCAGCGCCAAGAGCCAGGCACTGGGGCCCGGAAAGGTGTGAACACAGAGACGGATCCACACCTCCACCTGGAGGTGCCACAGGCTCCTCAAAGCCCACATGCCCAAACTGAACCCCCTTCCCTGGCCGCCCCACCCAAAACGATAAGCTTCTGCCTCATGTCCTCCCTCTCAGGGATGTCCCACCAACCTCTTGCTTGCAAAGGATGGGAACCTAGGTATCCCCTGATGCCTTCCCCTCCCCTACGCGACCCTTTCCACCCAGTCGCCAGCTCCTGCCACTCCACTCTTCCACCCTCTGCCACCCCGCGGTCCAAGCTGCCTGAGCCCTGCTGTGGCTCCAGCTGGCTTGTGCTCAGGTTTGGCCTGCCCATCTCCACGTCGGGACTAATGTGGTCTACACCACATCTCTCTGCTACTCACAACCTTCAGCGGCTGTCCAAAGTTCGCAGGATGAATCTGAGCTACTTGGCCTGGTCTGGCCCTGCCTGCCTTACCCCCATTCTCTAATCCAGACCACCTGAATTTTTTTGGCATTCATGGATGCGCCATGCATTTGTTGGCTCTCAGCCTCTGTACACTCTGCCTGGAAGTCCCCTGGCCCCCCTCCCCAGCAACTCGTGTATAGCCCCACCCTTTGGCTCCTACGTTTCCATGGTCCCCGTACTTGCTTCCCCATTATCGTGTCACACAGGATTTTAACTATTTTCTCATCAGTTTCTCTAGATCAATGGAAAGCTGCATGAGGGAAAGTCTGTCTCTCCCATAGCACACAGCACTGAGCCCTGAGACTCAGAGTAGAGACTCAGAGCTCTGAGTAATATTTATTGAATGAATGAAAGAGGCATAATGCCTGATTCAGAGGAGCTCAGAGCCTCCAAGACAGACCTCACAATGCAGAATGCCACCAGGGAGAACAGCATGGTGAGTTACAAGAAGGCAGAGGAGGAGCAGCAAACTTTTAGGGAATTTCTTTATAATACAAGTGACATTCTCTGCTGGACTTTGAAGGATGAATAAGAGTTTCCTAGGCAGAGAATCAGGGGAAGAGGAGAACCTTTTTTTCTTTTTTTTGAGACGGGATCTCGTTCTGTCGCCCAGGCTGGAGTGCAGTGGCATGATCTTGACTCACTGCAACCTCCATCCCCTGGGTTCAAGCAATTCTCCTACCTCAGCCTCCTGAGTAGCTGGGATTACAGGCGTGCCTAAGGCCAGGCGTACCTTAGAGTCTTAAAGTGGGAGGGGGATGAGTGGGAGGAGCAGTGCCCCTGCACACAGCTAATTTTTGCATTTTTAGTAGGGACAGGGTTTTACCACGTTGGCCAGGCTGGTCTCAAATTCTTGACCTCAGGTGATCTGCCTACCTTGGCCTCTCAAAGTGCTGGGATTATAGGCGTGAGCCACCGCACCCAGCCTGAAGAGCACATATTTAAGTCTTCTTTACCATTGTTATTGGCTAATGATGCCTGGGACTGGCATGAAGGTTATTTGTCCAGCAGGGAAGGTAGGCAGGGCGTGAAGTTGTGCACTTGTCATCTAAGAGTGGCTCACACTGCCTTCCTCAGAGTTTTCCAGATAAGAAAATGGGCTAAGTCAGGACATCAAGTAAATAAATGGAGTTTATGGATGCACGTCACTGAAATGACCAGGATGAGCTTCAGGCATGGCTGGATCCAGGTTCTCAAGTGATGTCATCAGTCCTCCGTCTCTTGCCTCTGTTTTCCTCTCCAAGGGTTTTGTCTGCAAGGATTCTCTCCCCACGTATTGACAAGAGGTGTTTCTGCTAGAAAGCCCCCCAAAAAAAGAGGGCTCTTTTTTTTTTTTTTTTTTTAACAATATTATCCCACGAAATTCCTGGATAGACTCTTGTTGGCCTGACATGAGTCTCATGTCCATTTCTGAACCAGTTGCCATGGCCAGAGGAGAATGGACTGTGTTAAGTGGCCAGGTGTGCCTTAGAGTCTTAGAGTGGGGCAGGGGGTGAGTGTGAGGAGCAGTGTCAGGCCCTCCCAAATTGCACAGAGAGTGAGTGGGAACAGGAGGTCCCCAGAGGAAATCAGGAGGCTGCTGCCAGGAGAATGGGCCGGACCCTGGCCAGTGAGAGACCCCCAGGGCCAGGAGTCTTCCTGGCCTGGGAGTGACAAGCAGCCGGCCTCCTCTTACATGGAGTATAGAGTCCAGGTACCCACACGGCACTTGGGAATCAGTCACAGTTGGCTTCTCATCTTGGCCTCCCAGTCCTTGGCTGTGTGACCTTGGGAGAGTTATTTCTCCTGTCTGAGTCTCAGTTTCCTCCTCTGTAAAATGGGATGTCTTTCTAAGAATAGGAGAGGACACAGGGAAGAGGCCGCCTGAAGACAGAGGCTGAGGTACGAACTATTCTGCCACCAGCCAAGGAACACCGTGGCCGCCAGAAGCTGGAGAAGACGGAAGGATTCTTCCCCACACCCTCAGAGGAAGCAGGACCCTCCCAGGCCTTGATTCCAGGCGTCCAGCCTCCGCAGCAGGACACAACCCATTTCTGCTGTTTTCAGCCACCTGGTTTGTGTTATCTTACTGCGGCAGCGCTAGGAGACTGATAACATCTGAATGAGAAATGATCGTATTTATTTATGGATTTATTCCTCAGCCTTCTCCTCAAGAGATCCGCTCCATAAGGCCAGGTGCCATCCGTTTGTGTCGCTGCTCTGTGCCTCATGTCTGGCACAGTACCTGTTATATCGTAGATGCTCACGAAGGATTCAGTTGAATCAAAGAACCCTGGGCCCTGTATGCTGGAAGGATCTGTCTAGTCCAGCCCCAACCTGCTGTTCCAGTCAGGCCCTCCTCCTGCTCCTCCACCCCACTTCCCAGACATTTTGCTTTTGACAAATGACTCTGGTGACAAGACCATGTTCTCACCCCCAGACACACACAGTGGCTCACGTTATCCTTGAAAGGGCATCGTAACCCAGTGGTGACAAGCTCAGAGGTACAGAGACCCCAGAGCTGGGTTCAGTGGGGTCTGGCTTGCCCTGTGATGTCCCCACAGCAGGCTCTGTGCCTCTTAGTTTCCTCCCCTGGAAAACGGGGACAGGAACCCAAACTCTCAGAGTTACTTTCAGTGCCTGGCATGCAGTAGGTGCTCAACAAATGGTAGCTGTGGGTCGGGTGCGGTGGCTCACGCCTGGAATCCCAGCACTTTGGGAAGCCGAGGTGGGTGGATCACTTGAGGCCAGGAGTTCGAGACCAGCCTGGCCAATATGCAGAAACCCCGTCTCTACTAAAAATACAAAAATTAGCCTGACATGGTGGTACACGCTGTACTCTCAGTTACTCAGGAGTCTGAGGCTGAAGAATCGCTTGAATCTGGGAGGCAGAGGTTGCAGTGGGCTGGGGTAGCGCCATTGTACTATAGCCTGAGCAACACGGCAAGACTCTGTCTCAAAAAAAAAGAAAAAAAGCAAAAGGTAGGTGTGGTCAACTCTCCTTGGATGTCTCGTCTTCCCTGTGAGGCTGGCCCGAGCCCAGTCCTCCTTCAGGAAGCCCTCCCTGACTACCCCAACCCTTGGGCTGGCTCTCCCCAGGACAGACTTGCTGAATGGCTCCCTTGCTGCTCGCACAGTCTGTCTGGGATCAGTGAATTGTCTGTTGGGCACACGTGGCCCATCTCCACAGCCATCTCAGCCGTTGGCCATGTTTTAATGAGGGCTTCTCTTTGTAAATAAGGAAGCAGGCCTTTGATCTCCCTTCTGGAATCGGCTGTCTTTGATAGCCTGCACTGATGAACTGCTGGGCATCGGGCTGGAATTCAAGTCTGGGCACTGCTGCCACTCGCTGCCAAGCCCTGGGCAGCTGCCTCCCTTCTCCCAGCCTCAGTTTCTCCCTAAGTAGAAAGGGTCTGGGTAGAGCAGACAGTCTGTGGTCCACAAATTAGCTGATCTGAGAATTCACCAGAATGCCACCTTCGTGCCAGTTTCTTTGGTAACCTCCCTTTCTTTAATTTCAAGCACAAATCAGCCATTAGCTCCAGTTCCCTAATGAGGGACAATGAGGCCAGGAGAGGTAAAGTGACTTTTCCACACCCTCAGTCAGGCATGAGGCCAAGGGGGCATTAGAATCCAGGTTGTCTGACTCCTGGTCTCACTTATTTCTGTGACTTCTCACCCTCCAAGGTCAAGGTTAACGGAGAATGCTGCGGCCCACTGGTGATGTCCTGGAGTCAGTCCAAGTCAGGACCCCCAGGCCTGCTCTGCCCTACTCTGGGAAGGGGCAGGCTTAGAGCTTTGGGCAGGAGGTCAGACACTTGGAGGAAGGACCATTTTCAAAGGTGATTGCAGTTCTGACGCAGTCCCTCAAAGGGCTTCGTGGCTGTGGTTCTCGGGGACAGGGCATTCGTGGAGGCCAGGTTCTTCACGTGTGCCGGCTGCACACACAGAGGAAGAGATGAGACTTGGAGAAGAAAAGGAGTTGCAGAAGGTTGGTGACAGGCCTGGAACTGACCCCAAACCATGGCCTACCTTGCACTAACTGCGCACCCATATCCCAGAGGGGGCCTGTCAGTGGGGGAAGCCCCTAGCAGCCACTTGGTACCTGGAAGGGAACAGAAACAGACTCAAAGCCACACAGTCAGGTTCTCTGGGAACAGTGTCATGAGCAAGAGTTGGGGGAGGGAGCAGCAGCCGGAAGGGGAAAGACGGTGAATGTGAGAGAGATTAAAAGAGTCATTAAGATAAAAAAAGAGAAAGAGAGGGCAAGCAGGGGGAAAAGATGGAGGGAAGGAGGGAGGGAGAGAGGGAGGATGGAAAGAGAAAAGAGAGAATGAATGGTGGATTCATTTTCATGTTCTGGGCAGAACCCATTTCCAGACCTAGGGGAATGCTGGAGGCAGAGTGGTTAACTCAGCCGGCTTGACAGGAGCATTAGGACCCTCGCCTCCTTGTCCCCTGCCCTTGTCCCCTGCATGGCCCCTTGGTGGACAAGGGATGGAGCCAGGCTGGTGGGATTCAGGACCAGATCCTATTGAGGGACGGGAGAGGGTGGCTGGGGGCCTGGGCCATGCTCAGGAGCTGAGTGATCTTCAGTGAACCACGGGCCCTCTCCTGAGCCTCAGGTTCCAAATCTGCAAAATGGCCAGAGCTGGGGCTGCGTGCATCTGTGTGTGTGAGGGTGTGTGCGTCTGTGTGTGTGCATGTGTGTATGTGCGTGTCTCTGTAGTGGGATGTGTGTATATGTGGTTTGTGTATGTGAGAGTGTATGTGTGTACATGTGTGTGTATGTGCATGTGTGTATGTGTAGTTTGCGTGTGTGTGTCTGTGTGTATGTGTGTGTCTCTGTAGGGGGATTTGTGTGCATGTGGTTGTGTGTATGTGTGAGAGTGGATGTGTGTGTATATGTATGTGTGTATTTGTATGTGGTATGTGTGAGTTTATGTCTGTATGTGTGTGTCTCTGTGGAAGGATGTATGTGTGTGAATGTGTATGTGTGCAGTTGTATGTGTATATGTGTGCATATGTATGTGCATGTGTGTCTGTGAGTGTGGTATGTGTGTGGTGTATGTGTGTGAGTGATGTCTGTGTGTGTGCATATGTGTGTGTGTGTCTGTGTGTGGGGTGTGTGTGTGATTATGTATGTATGTGTATGTATTTGTGTGTGTGGGCATATATGTGTGTGTGTGCACATGTGTGTATGTATGTGTGTGGGTATGTGTGTGTGTGTGCATGTGCGTATATGTGTGTGTGTGTGTGTGTGTGTGTGTGTGTGTGTGTATAAGAGGCAGAATTTGGGCTCTGATGTTCTGGGTGCCACCACGCCTGGGCTCTGGGCCTCTCGTGGGTGGGAGGTGGAGCAGCTGGTCGATAGCCCCCTCCCTGGGTGGATCCAGCCTGGGGCCCAGCTGCGGCCTCCCACACATCCATTGCCTCCCTCCCGCTCTCCCCAGCTCCTTCCTTACTCTGCCAAGCCAACCCCGGCCATGGAAAAAAGAAATGTTTGGGGCCAGCCATTAGTGGGTGGACACTGTTTCCTTCTCCTCCTGTTCTGGGATCCATCCTGCTCCCAGCCAAGTAATACCAAGAGCAGCTGCCATTATTGGGTGCCTACTGTGTTCCGGGTCTGGAGCTGAAGTCTTTAGAAGATCGTCTCATCAAACCCTCAGAACTACGCCCTTCACAGATCCCCACTTTCCAAAGGAGGAAATCGAGGCTTTGGGGATGAAGTGACTGGTCTGTGGGCCCAGGTTGGGGGCTGGCCGAGCCCAAGGCTGCACATGAGTGATGGGGTTGCGCCCAGAATGCAGGGGATGGTAGAGCCAGGACTCTGTCGAGTCTGTGCTCTTGGGCAATCACCGCCACCTGCCTACGATCTCAATTTCCCCATCTGTTACAAGAGTTGCAGTAAGAAACTGAGATGGTTGTAGAGCCCCTGGCATGGAGAGGCTCAGCAAACTCCAGCTACGTGGAGGGAAGAATTCGGATTCAGCCTCCAGCTGAGACCCAGCTTTGCCAAATCTCAGCTGGGTGATCCTGGACAAGTGACTTAGTCTTGCTGAACCACTTTGTAAAATAGGGTGCTTCAAGGAAAAGATAGGGGTGCGTAGAAAGGGCCCCACTGAGCGCCTGGCACAGGAGGAAGGACCTTTGATCCCAGCCCTTCCCCGCCTCTCCCCTTCCCCTTGTAGGGGTGTGGGAAGGGAAGGCGTGGGACAGGAGGGGATTAGCCCTGGGTCCCCCTCCTGGGGCGGCGCTTTTAACCATGGTCTCCCCCGGGGATCAGCCCCGCCCCCTCCCAGGCCCCCGGCCAGGCCTGTGTTTGCCGTGGGGATCTGGGCTGCCCGGGCCCCTGCCTTTCATTCCTGGGCAGCTTTTGCTTGCTTTGCTGGCTGTGGGGCCAGGCGGCGGTTATGCCGGCTCCCCAGGAGCAGATGGGCCGCAGTGGGAAAGCGCGGCGGCTGTCCCTAAGAGGATTGGCGGCCTTTCTTCCCACCCTTTGTGACGCTCCCCAAGGGCCGCCGACGCACAGACCACAAAGGCCGCTTGTTTGGCCGCCTCTGGGGGCGCAAGGGTCACAGCTGATAGCGGCGCCCTTGGAGACAGTGGCACCCCAGTGAGCGGGAGAGCCGGGAGCACCTGGAGCACCCACGCTGGGGAAAGACGGGGGTCCTTGTCTCCTCCCCACCTCCCAGGATTTCACAGGAAGCACTCTCGCATGCAGGCGAAGTGCTGGGAGTGGGGGCCCTGCTGGGGCAGTCCTTTAGAGGGGGCAAGCCCAGAGAGTGTCTGTCTGCATGCCTCCATCACCTCACTGAGAGCTGGAGGCCCAGACAGGTCTATGACTCAGTCAAGTCACACAGCAAGTGAGTCACCAGCCAGGACTCACTCCTGGGGTCCCCAGCGCCCAGCAAAGCGCCTGCTGTCTCGGAACTGTGGTCTCCCTTTCCTGCCTGTTCACTCCACGTGGCTGTGGGGACCAGGAGAATCTGAGAAGGTTGAGGGCAGCAGACACCGGAGGGACTTAGCCAGCTGAAGCCTCGGGACCCAAGAACAGCCCCAGAAGGGGCATCTGACGATGATTTGAGGCCAAGCTCTGTGTGAGAGGTGAAAGCTGGGGAGAGGAAAAGGACAGGAATTATGTCACCCAGGAGCTTATTTTAAAATTTTTTGCGTGGCCGCTGTGTGGTGGGTACTGAGAAAACCAGGGGCCCTGTGGGTACTAGGAAGATAGATTTGTAGGCAACAGGCTGGGGACCAGTTTCTCAGACTTGAGAAAGTGACATTTGGAGTAGACAATTCCTGGTTGGGGGGTGTCCTGTGCATTGCAGGAGGTGCTACAGCATCCTTGGCCTCCACCACCAGATCTCAGCAGCACCCCTGTGACCCCAAAAAGGTCTCCAGATATTGCCAAATGGCCCCCGGGGGGAGACAACCCTTGCTGAGAAACATTGGTCTAGACCACAATCCTGTTCATTCATTCAGCACATGTCCAGTTCATGCCTATCGCATTTGCCTCTTCGAGGAGAGAGTGAAATAGTCCACGCGGGAATGACATGGGGTGAGGGTTACCAGGAGGCTCCTGAAGAGGTGACATTTGAGCCAGGCCTAGAAGGAGATGCTGGGTCCGAAAAGATGGGAAAGATGACACTGTAGGCTGCATAGGCAAAGTGGGCATTCTGGATTCATTCCCCAGATTCTCCAAGGGCCTGCTGGGCACAGGACGTCTCTAGTGATACCAGTGAAATGAGACAGACCCTTTCTAGCATGCAGAGGCTCGGGGCTTGCCGAGAAAGGTCTGCACCCGGTCCAGAGGCCATGGAGGGATCGTGAAGTGCTTCCCAGGGAAGAGGAGACAGGGGCCACATCTTGAGGCTGAGCAGGCAGGAGCTGGGCAGGCAGAGGACATAGCCCCTGCTCAGGCTGCAGCGCCTGGGAGCCCAGGGCTTTGGGGGAGCTGCAAGGAGGCAGCTAGGGCAAGGGCATGGCATTCTGGCAGTGGAGATGGGGAGACGAGGCTGGAGTGGGAGGCGGGGAGAGGACCTAGTTGAATCGCCTGGATTTGATACCGAGTCACTGGGGAGCCATGGAGGGCATTTGAGTATAGGTGTATTTTTGTTTTAGAAAAATCACTGTGGCCCAGCGTGGTGGATTATGTGGCTCACGCCTGTAATCCCAGCACTTTGGGAGTGGGCGGATCACAAGGTCAGGAGTTCAAACCAGCCTGGTCAATATAGTGAAACCCCGTCTCTACTAGAAATATAAAAATTAGCCAGGCGTGGTGGCAGGAGCCTGTAGTCCCAGCTACTCCGGAGGCTGAGGCAGGAGAATCGCTTGAACCTGGGAGTCAGAGGTTGCAGTGAGCTGAGATTGCACTTCCAGCCTGAGCAACAGAGTGAGACTCCATCTCACAAAAAAAAAGAAAGAAAAAGGAAAATCACTATGGCAGTGGTGAGAAAATTGGTTGGAGGGGAACAGGCAAGAGGCAGGGGGACCGTTGCAGCAGTTCAGGAATGCGATCAGGGTGGCCGTGAACAGGGAATGCAGGGGACGATCCCACAGACAACCAGGAGGTGAAGGCGTCAGGATACGGGCTTGAGTGAGGGGTTGAGGGAGATGGAGGAGGCATCTGGGCAGACGATGGGTCTAGCAGTGCAGCCCTAAAACGAATCACCAGATTAGAAACAAGCTGTATCCCAGCACTTTGGGAGGCCAAGGAGGGTGGATCACAAGGTCAGGAGTTCAAGATCAGCCTGGTTGACGTAGTGAAACCCCATCTCTACTAAAAATACAAAAAAAAAAAAAAAAAATTAGCCAAGTGTGGTGGCACATGTCTGTAATCACAGCTCCTTGGGAGGCTGAGGCAAGAGAATTGCTTGAACCCAGGATGTGGAGGTTACATTGAGCCGAGATCCTGCCACTGCACTCCAGCCTTGGCAACAGAGCAAGACTCTATCTCAAAAAAAAAAAAAAAAGAAAGAAAGAAATACTAGATGAAATACCAGGTAGAGAAAGATACGTCTGTGGGTCTCAATGTGAATTGTTTTTGAAAGTTTGCCCTTACGCTCAGCTTTAAATATTGATAACCAACATTTTTAAAGCGCTTAATGCTTTGTGCCGGGTGCTGTTCTAAATGGTTCGTGTACATTTGATCTTTGAGTCTTTAAATGGATGCATTGAGGGAGGTGCTTTCTATCATCTCCATTTTGCAGATAAAGAAACTGAAGCACAGAGAAGTAACTTGTCCAAGGTTAAACAGCTAGCAAGCGGCAGAGTCAGGATTTGAAGTCAGGTTGTTTGCTCTACTACCAAAACGTAGAGTTTGTTTAAAGCCTGGTTTGCTTTTGCTATTTATAAAGTCCTGTAGTCTTAATATAAAAATAAGAAAGCAATGGCATTTTATAGGTTCTGGTGGTGGGATGTAAAAGTGGAAAATCCTTTTCTGGCATCTCAGGGAATACTTGGACAGTGACTACCGCCACCTGGTGGCAGTGTACCCCAAGTAGAGCCACGACAAAGGCTAAACCCATTTATTTCCGTATTATGTTTATGAAACTCCAGGCCAGGATGGTAAGAACTTCCTAGTAATATGTACACCACTATTATGAAAAATGTGTCCTCTACGGGGGTGCAGGGAGAAAGAGAGCAGGCTCCCGATGCCCAGGCTGCGGGTGTATGCTCTGAGGGACTGTGACTGTGGGGACGCAGGATGAGGTTGCCATGTCCTGTCCAGACCCTCTCACCAGTTCCCTAGACGACCAGCATTAGGCATTTCTGAAACAGCTGGTGGGAGCTAGGGGTGGGGTGGGGTGTTACTCTGCAAACATGGGCTGTACCCATGACCCCGACCTTCTAATCCCAGGGCTTAACTGACTTCATTAACTCCAGGGGGGCTTGAGAGAGACCACTCCCCAAAATCATTCTCTGATAAGCCACACTCAGAAAGGTCCCATTCCTGGGGGCTGTGCCAGATAAACTCCTGCCTGAAGGCAGGGGACTGCAGGTGATGCCCGTTGGCTGCAAACCCTCTGCTGACCGGTGAAAGGGCTGGGTCTGCCCCACCCCCTGCCTGCCAAGGGGCAGTGAGAGAGAAAACTGGGTGAAAGCAGAGCATGCCGGGTAGCCCGGCCAGGAGCTGAGCGGTCCAGCCTCCCACCCCCCACTGTGGTTGCCATGGCAACTGAGGAGGGGAGGGAGGAGGGGAGGAGAGACCACTCGTCCCTCAGACAATGGGAACCTATTCCAGGTCACCCTTGGCCTTATCCTGAGGGACTTGGGGCGGTCAGCAGTTCTGGGCTCTTTGTACCCTGCAGCATGGGGATTTGGGGGCATAGTCTGCTGCTCAGGCCGGGCCAGAGGGCCCCAGAATTGGGGACAGAATCTTCGCCCTTGGAATATCCCAACCGCACCAGAGCCTACCCCTTCCTGGGCTCCCAGATCCCCCAAGATGAAGTTGGGTTCATTTTCCAAGGGCCCCTCCCCCATGGAAGAGCGTGACCTTCTGTTGTGAAGTGAGCGTTGGGCACAGGGAGGAGGCAGCAGCCACTTTGGGGACAGGCCAAATATTTTATGAGTAATTTAATATCTGGAGCGCGAACCACTGAGCAGAGAACTTGTCAGCTGCTCAGAGCGAGAGCTGGTCTGGTCCTCATAATGCAGGGGCAGGGGTGGTGGGCTGATAGGGATGGACCCGGGGCCACAGAGAAGTTAACCCTTTCACGGTCCTGGAATGGAGCTAGGAAAGGGCGGGGCTGTGGACCCTGGTGCGCCAGATCCCGAGCTATGCGGTTTGGATGGCTTGAGCCCTTCAAACCTGGGAGGGAAGGGGTAGCCTGTTGGAAAGGCACTGGCTTTGGGACAGGGGGACCTGAGTTTGGCTCTTGCTAGCGATGTGACCCTGGACTAGTGACTCCACCTGTGTGAGCCTCAGTTCCTTATGCATGAAATGGGGATGATAGTGATACCTGTGCCATTCATACCACAGTCAGAAGTGAGCAAGAATGATTACAAAGCACTTAATGCAGTGCCCGGGACACAGCAAGCCTCCATCAGAGGACCTGCCCTCATGACTCTGATGTGTGTCAAGCTTGCCAGAGCCCCCCGAAGCCCCTCAAAGCCCCCACAGAGCCCCTCAAAGGCCCCAGACATCCTTCATAGGTGTCTCCCCACCACCCAGCTGTGACCTGGACTCCTTTTCTTGTCTTGGGACCACCTGACAGATGTTCATACCATTCCACACAAGACATAGCTGTGTCCTGTCTCCTGACACTTGCTTTAGCCTCTACTCAGAGTTTCTCAGAAGGGGTCCTGTCCAGCCTGGTGGCATGGAAGGGGCCTGGGCACTGGGTCAGCAGCTCAGCTCAGCCACATTCCGGCTCTGTGGCGGAGGGCAGGTGCTTCACTTCTCTGGGCCTCCATTTCTTCCTCTATGAAAGGTGAGTAACAAAGTGCTGTCCTCATAAGAATGCTGTCCCAGTTAATGAAGATCATTTTGTAAGGAAGCCAGCACAGTGCCTGTTACATAGTAGGTGCTCATTAAATGGTGCTCTTCATCATTGATACTTCAAAAAAGTGGTTTCGGTGCCATGTTTTAGTCCATGTCCCAGCTCTGCCGCAGACTAGCTGTGAGGACTTGGCCAAATTATTTCCCTGTACCTCAGTTTCCATATCTGTGAAATGGGCATAACAATAGCACCTGCCTCATGGGGATTAAAGGAGTGAAGATGTATAAAATGTTTAGAAGAAAGACTGGAACAAAGGAGGTGCGTGGCTGGTGCGAGGCTGTTCTCTTGTTCTGAGGTTCAGACTCGATTTGTGAAAAGGCACCTCCGGTCCCCTCCCCTGCCCTCATCCTGCCACTGGGCCTGGGAGGCAGGTCTCCCAGGCTCACCTTTGTTGCAGCATGGTGAGCTCACTCCCTGCCCTGGGTTTATCTTTCTGCCTCCCTGGGGGACTCAAACAGCATCAAGGGCTTCTCTGCCATAGGAATGGCAGGAGCACTGGTCTCAGAGTCACCCATGCACTGTGTAACCTCAGGTATGTAACTCCACTTTCCAGAATGGCTTCTCCTGGGATTCTGCCCTTCGTCAATCATTAAATCTCCCTTTTCCACACAGCCTAGTCCCAACCATTGTTTGACTTCCTGGAAAAAAATTCCATATGCCTGAGCTGAGATGAGCCAGAGATCATCTGATGCAGTCCCCTCATTTTACAGATTGAGAAACTGAGGCCAGGCGTTGGCCTCATCACAGTGCTCCAAAAGAAAGAGCCCAGCCAGGCCAGGGATTTTACAGATGAGGAAACCCAGTCCCAGAGAGTAGAGTCACTTATCTGAGGTCACACAGTGGGTCAGTGACTCTGGGACCAGTGCTCCTGCAGCTTCCTTTGCCCCCAGTGACCTACTTTCAATGTGGTTTCACTGAGGATGTCAAAGACTCTCCCCACTTGGATCCAAGGAAAGGGCCATTCATTGAGCACCTGTGTCTACAAAGTGGGCAGCTCCATGCCCCAGTGTGTCCCTTTTTGTGATTTCCTGGTTGCAGTGAGTGCCTGCTCTGGTTGACAGATTACCCTGGGCAGCTTACAAAAATGGTCTTTATCTATTTTTCTTCTTAGAGATGGGGTTTCACTATGTTGGTTAGGAGGCTGGTCTCGAACTCCTGAGCTCCTGACTCCACCCACCTCGGCCTCTCAAAGTGCTAGGATTACAGGTGTGAGCCACTGTGCCTGGCTGATCTTTCTCTTCTTAAGAACCCATGGGCACATATATCATTGTCCCCATTTTATAGATGAGGAAACTGAGGCTCTGAAGGGGAAAAGTGACTCCAGGTCATGCGATGATCAGGCCCGGCCTGGCTGGGGGCTCACTGGGAAACTGTTCTCCCCCTCCCCATGACTGGCAGGACCTGCACAGGCTTCCACCACTGTGAACTCGCTCTGTACAAAGCCATCATGGCCTAAGCTGTAAAACAGAAGGAATGAAGACATATTTTTCAGGTCTCCTTACCCGGAAACCAGCTGGGGCTGGGGCCCGGCGAGGCTGACATTTATGTTCTGTCTTTAATCATAGTAGCTGACGTATTCCAAACACGGTCTGGAGACACCTTGTTAACGAGGGCCCAGCTGTCCCTCCTGTGGCTACCTGTGCCCGCCCCGAGGCTTGCTAACTTAGGCCTGGAGCCTGCAGACAGGCCCACCCTCTGGCACGGCTCACGGGCGGCCGCCCCAAGCCCTGCAGAAGCGGGGGCTTGTTGGAGTGGCTGAAATCCAGGCTGGAGGGAGAAGGAAATATCTGTCCTGAGGTGGGCACAGGATTTTTGCCTCTCGTAGCTCATCTGAACCTCACAAGAACCAATAGTCACATTTCACAGGGAAGGATGCTAACATTTGTTGAGGACCTACTATGTGTCTGGGAAGGTGTGTGGTTCTTTTGTTTTGTTAAAAGACAGGGTCTTGCTCTGTTGCCCAGGCTGGAGTGCAGTGGTGTGATCATGGCTCCCTGCAGCCTCGACCTCCTGGGCTCAACAGAGCCTCCCACATCAGCCTCCCAAGTAGCTGGGACATAGGTATGTGCCATCACACCTAGCTATTTTTTTATGTTTTGTAAATACAGGGTCCCACTATGTTGCTCAGGCTGGTCTCGAACTCCTGGGCTCAAGGGATGCACCTGCTTCAGCCTCCGGAAGTGCTGGAATTACAGGTATGAGCCACCGTGCCCAGCCTTGTGTTTCTTTATAACAGCCAGATTTTATTTTGGGCCTACTGTGTGCCAGGCAGGTGCTTTACATACACTAGCTCATGGAATGCTCATAACAATAGTAGCCAATAGAGTTCCATTTTGCACCCAAGGATATAAAAGCTCAGAGTCGAGGCGACTTGCTTGTCAAGGTCATCCAGCTAGAAAGTGGCAAAGCAGGAATGAACCTGGTGGGGCTGAAGCCAGAAGCCAATGAGAGAAGCTGCATGCGGCATCTGGCATGGCGCCTGTCACATCGGAGTTGCTTGCTGCATCAAGCTTTGCTTCTTTTGCCTTCTTTTTGCTGGTTGGCTTGTTTACAACCTCTCTTGCTTCACAGATGCTGTAAGGCAGATTATGGGAAGAAATATGTGATGTGGCTGGGTACCGTGGCTCACACCTGTAATCTCAGCATTTTGGGAAGCTGAGCCCAGGAGTTTGAAATCAGCCTGGACAACATGGCAAAACCCCATCTTTACAAAAATAAGCCAAGCATAGTAGGGTGTGACTGTGGTCTCAGCTACTTGGGAGGCTAAGGAAGGAAGATCACTTGACCCTAAGAGGTTGAGGCTGCAGTGAGGCATGATCACGCCATTGCACTCCAGCCTGGGCAACAAAGCAAGACCCTGTCTCAAAAAAAAAAAAATGATGAGAAGACATAAATGAGAAGAATCTGCAAAAGCAATGGGAAAATGAGGAGGGGAAGGCAGGAAGACGTAAACAGAAATAAGGAGGGAGGCTACAAAGAAAGTATGGGCCAGGCATGGTGCCTCATGCCTGTAATCCCAGCACTTTGGGAGAGTGAGGTGGGCAGATCACTTGAGGTCAGGAGTTCCAGACCAGCCTGGTCAACATAGTGAAACTCCGTCTCTACTAAAAATACAAAAATTAGCCAGGTATGGTGGTACACACCTATAATCCCAGCCACTCAGAAGGCTAAGGCAAGAGAATTGCTTGAGCCCAGGAGGCGGAAGTTGCAGTGAGCTGAGATCGCACCACTGCACTCCAGCCTGGGAGCCACAGTGAGACTCTGTCTCAAAAAAGAAAGAAAGAAAGAAAGAAAGGTCCGTAGAGCCCTGCACGCTCTCTGAGCCCTGGTGGGTCTCTCTGAAGTTCTCGGGCCTCAATTGTCCACTGGGTCCTTGCCTCTGAACAGTGGTGACGACACCCTTCAGGGACTGCTGTGAAGATGTCAGCAGCTAATGTCTGTATGACAGGCACGCTCACGATGCTCAGTTTGGCTTCTCCCTGCCTGCTTTCCTTTCCTTCCAGATGCCAAGCCTTCCTCCTGGAAATGTCCCAAGGGCCCAGGAAGCATTATTATTATAGGCCCTATCTTTCCAGGCAGGACATAATTTTGACAGTCCTTCCATCTTGCCTTTCTTCATTCTGTTTGGCAGCTACTCACTGAGCATCTATTATGTATATCTGTCTCCAGGCCCTATAGTCTCTGGAGTGGATCAGTCAATTAATTAATTAACTAATATAGCCATGCTTTCATGCATTCATTTGATAAACATGAATCTTCCAGGCTCTCTGGGCTGTGAGGTGTCAGTTTCAGCCTTCTTTGTCCCCTCCTGGGTCCTGGCCATATTCTGTGTAGCTGAGGATTCTGGATAAGTGGGGTGTGATCGAGGGACAGGGCTGCTGCTTTCTCACTGGTCGGTGACCCTGTCATTATTCGTTGCCTTTTTCTTGAGGGCATCACCAAGCTCCCTTAGTTCCTAATAAGTAGGCTTGGCGTGGGCTCAAGACTGTATCACAAGCTCCCCGTGTGAGTTTGATGTAACCTCCTCTTTCTGTGGGATAGTCTGAGGCTCAGAGAGGGGTAGTGACTTGTCTGAAGTCACACAGTAAGTCAGGTTCCGAGGCCAGCCTAAAACTGGGAGCTCTTAACTTCCCATCCAGGGTGCCTCCTGCTCTGCCAGGTCCCCTCACTGTGGGTGTCCCCCCGCCCCCCGGGTGGGCTGCTAAGTTTCTTGAGCAAACACCCGTTTTTCTCCTGCAACTGGTCAACAGGGTTGTCTATGAGAATGCCTCCTGCTATATGCAAAAATAAATGCAGCTTGCAGCTTGCTCTGAAGGAGGGTGTGTGTGTGCGTGTGTGTGTGTGTGTGTGTGTGCGTGTGTGTGTGTGTGTTGTTTCAGGCAGGGCACCTGGTGCCCCGTTATCAGCAGGAGACCAGAAAGGCGAGGACGTCGAGGAGAAACCAGTAGGAAGACCACAGTGCTCAGCGTTGGGGAAATGATGATCCACCCTTTGTCCTTTCCTCTGCCTGAACTTGAACTCCCGCATCCTCTCCATCAGAACATCACCCTGACCTTGAACTCCCGCATCCTCTCCATCACAACGTCATCACCATGAACACAATCGTGACAATACCAGTAACATGTTAATGACAGAGCATTTGCCGTCTACCAGTCCCTAGGCTAACCAGGGCCAGTGGATGACGGAATTCAACTTCATAACGAATCAAAATGCCGAAGCACCGCTCCTGACCTGGGCTACTTAAAGCGCGGTGCCAGCCGGGCAGCATCAATGCCTCCCAGCAACTTACTAGAAAAGCAAATTCTCAGGCCTCTACCCTAGACCTACTGAATTCGAATCTGCGTTTTGGCAAGACCTAGGTGAGTTTTGTGTACATGAAAATTTGGGGAACCCTTGCACCGCCATAGCACCCTGATTCCAATAACAACCCATCACTATAACGACAGCTACTACTTGTGGGGAACTTTCTGTGTGCCAGGGACTTGGCACACAGAATCCCATTTAATCCTCATCAGCTTTCTGGAACGGGTATGATATGATTACCCCTATGTGGCAGATGAAGAAACTAACCCAGAGAGGTTAAGTAATTAGCTTGAGAACACACAGCTTGGAAGTGGTAGAGGTGGGATTTGAACCCAGCCTCTCTGAGCCCCCTAGGCTTTTCTCCTTCACTGCATTTCTCATCTTGTGTAGGTGCTGACAGACAAAAAGTCTGCTTCCCATTTCCTCTCCCCATATAGCTACTGGATTTCTGGGGGAAGAGGCTGCATCTACTCTTATTCAAGCTTTTGTATTCATTAACCTAGCCCCCTGGCTGGAGGTGGAGAGCCACTTTGGAATCAATGCAGAGTGCACCTTCCCAGGCCCCTCCAGATCTTGTCTAATCTGATGGAATCAGAACCATCAGAACCTCTGGGATGGTGCATGGACACTATCTCATTGCCCAGTAAAACTGGGGACCCAGTGCCTCAGATCGCACAGAGATTGCAATGCCCATTCTATTGTTAAGGGCAGTGAGACCCAGAGAGTTTTTCTGTCAATTTCCCAAGGTTGGAATTTGGCAGGTGAACTCACAGGAAGGAGCACTGGCTTGGGAGTCAGGCAATGCTGGGCCCAACTTCCTGCTCCTCTTCTCCAAGGTTAGAGCCATATTTGGGTCTAGAGCAGGTTGGCAAACTATAACCCACAGGCTAAATCTGGCCCGCAGACTATTGTGTGCAGCCTGCTAGCTAAGAATGGTTTTTACATTTTTAAATGGTTGAAAAAAAAAAAACAAAAGAAAATTATTTTATGACACATGAATATTATGTAAAATTCAAAGTTTAGTGTTCATAAAGACTTATTGGAACATAGCCACTTTCATTTATTTATATATTGCTCATGGCTGTTTTCATGTTACAAAAAGAGGGCTGAATAGTTGCAACAGACGCTGTGTGGCCTGCAAGGCCTAAAATATTTCCTAGTTGCTTACAGAAAAAGTAGGCAATCCCTGCTTTAGAGCAGCGATTCTCAAGCTTTGGCTGCATCAAAATCACCTGGGCAGGTGACCGCTGGGCTCCTCCCTCCAATTTTCTGATTCAGCCAGTCTGAGATGGGGCCAGAGGATGTGCATTTCCGATAAGTTTCTAGGTGTTGCCAATGCTGAGACCCCAGGTGGAGGACGCTGGTTTAGAGGAACCCGGGTCTTGAAAGCTGACCTCACCACCACCCTGGAAGTTCATAGCCCACCTGGAGAGTGGGAAGGGCTGGGGGACAGGAGAGCAGGGAGGGAGGAGTTTCCTCGATTCCACGTAACCACCCGCTCCCTTTCCAGGCTGTCCTTGTCTTAGTGTCTGCTCCCCCCTGGTGGCAGCAAGCCTGGAGCAGGCCTGGCATGTTCAGCTTTGACAACCCACCCGTCCGTTTGGAAACACACTTCAAAGCCTTCAAAGGGTGCATATCCTTTCACTTGGGGAGTCCACATCTAGGGGCTTCACCCAGGAAAAGCGTCAAGGATCTGCATCAGGACATTGCTGCTGCATTGTTTATTTGTATGGGGGTGAAACAGGAGACCCCTGTACAAATAAACAGGAGACCAGGGCAGTCACTTGACGGGAGCCACACAGCTAGTGAGAAGCCCAGGCAGGATTTGAACTCAGGTCTAAGTCAAGAGCCAGTGCCCTCAACTGCCACCTGCACTGCCCCTTGGGGGTCCTTCTGTCTGCAGTGACAGAGCAGCAGCTCTGGAACTGACCTGCCGGGCGTGGAACCTGGTTCTGTTACTTAACTAATTGCAGAATGCTGGGCAAGTCATTGACCTGCTCTGCCTCCATGTTCCCATCTGTAAAAGGGGAGCAGGCTCCGAACCTGGCTGTGTAGCTGTCAGCTGTGTGACCCTGGGCAACTTGCTTACCCTCTCTGAGTTTTATATTTTTTTGTCACGTAGCCACATATGGATGATATTATGTTCCATATATTATGGTTGGGGATTAAATGAGCTCATGTGCACAAAACACCAGATAGACAATGACTCAATTGTGGTGTGGCCATTACTATCTTAACTCTTAGTATTAGGCTCAAAGGCCATGCAGTTTGCATTGAAAGGGTTGAGCAGCAGAAAGAAGGGCTAGCTCCCGGAGAAAAGATTCTAGGTCTTGGTTGGACAGTCTGGGGTTAGGGCAGGTCACCAAGGCCGGGTCCGGGGCCCAGGAGATAGGACAGAAACTGTACCCAATGAATGGAGTCCTGAGCGATGGGCCAGCCAAACGGGAGACTGGGCTGGTGCCAGAGGCAGGAATATCTTAAATCTCTCCTACCTCAGGTCAGGATTGGTTGAGGGTCTTGACAGTGGGGCTAGTAGGAGAGGCTAAGGAGAGCAGGTGCAGAGCTGGGCAGGACTCTGGAGTCCTAGGCCTGTGGTCTCAGCCAATCCGGCAATGAAGCTTTACTGAGTGACTGCTGTCCATCGTGAGTTCTGTGCCAGCTCAGAAGTGAGCAGGATGTGGAGCTACAGCCTAGCTGGGGAGATAGGATGAGAAGCCAGATGCTGGCTGTGCACGCTGCGGGGTTAGAGGAGGTCAGAGGAGTGAGCATGCGAGAGCTAGGGTGGTCTGGCTTCAGGGAGGAGGGGTGGCTTGAATGAGGTTTTACAGGATGGGTAGATGGGCAGAGTGGAAGGCTTCTAGGTGAAGGGCACTGAGGTGGGCTTGTTTAGAAAACAGAAAGTCCTAGTAGAGTGAGGCTGGAAGGCCAGGTTCATGGGCTAGGACTATATCTGGTGGGCACTGGGGAGCTACTGAAGGTTTTTGAGCAGGGGAGTGACATTTGCTCTAACTGGATGGCTGAGCTTGTGCTAGGCTGGGAAGATACTAGCAGGAAGGGCATGTGGGGAGAATAAAGAAGGGAAAAGTTCCTGTTCCAAGGTCATTTAAAGCCTTGGAGGAGGACCCTTTGATCCTTGGTAGGGTAATGGGAAGGGACAAACACAGAGCCCCTTTCGGGGCTGGCCTGGATATGTTGCCTTGAAAAGAGGTTTCAGGTCATCAGTGGGCAGAGCTTCCCTTGAATCCCAGCCCTGCTGTGAGGTTGTGGACGATCCCTGCCTCCCTTCTGATCCTCAGTTTGCTCTTCTGTAAGCTGGGCACGATGCATCCTCTCTCCCAGGAAGAGAGTGAGGATTAACAGGAGAATCAGGAAAAGGTGTACCCTACTGCTGGGAGCATAGTGGGTGTTCAACTCCTGCCTCCCACTGTGGGGCTGGCACAGAGCAGGACTCGGACAGAGGACTTCATTCATTCATAGTTTATTCATTCATGTAACCAACACTGAGCCTGGCACTTATGGTATGCCAGGTGCTGAGATGCAGAGTTGAATTAGACCACTGTCCCTTGGCCTTGAAGAGTTTATTTACTCATTCACTCAGCAACATTCACCAAGCCCTACTGTGTGCATTGGCTGGGCAAGGGGTGGGGCTGGGGGTAGAGTACGCATTGCTGGCAGGGTGAGCTGGGGTGGGGGTGAAGCAGCCCCACAGGTCAGGCCTCCACATCTGGAAAGAGCAGGAACCCGGAGAAGATGCTGTTGGCACCCTCTAGGCCCACTAGCGAGTTCTTGTCGGTGGCCTGCAGGAAGACGTTCTCCCCCTGCTCCAGCTTGAGGACCAGGCCACCGGTGGTGACCTGGTAGGTGTTGTAGGTGTAGTCGCAGAAGGTGACCACCTTCTGTGCGCGTTCCCGGCCACGCATGAGGTTCAAGCACAGGTTTCCTCGAGAGCTGGCATGGTAGGTGAAGTAGTAGAGGCCGGACACCTTGCAGGTGAACTTGCCACTGCGGGGCTCATAGTTGTTGTTCACGTTGGTGATCACGTGGTCAAAGCGGACGGTCTGGTCCCGGCGCAGGGGGGTGTTGATGGTTCTTGTGGCAGAGAAGGCGATTTTCTGGGTGGCCTTGTAGTCTCCCGATTCACCTTTGGGGCCCGGGGCTCCAGGGGCCCCAGGGCCGCCTTTAGGGCCAATGGGGCCCTTAGGGCCGACTTTTCCTGGATTCCCAGGAATCCCTGGGTCTCCCTTCTCTCCAAACTCACCGTGGTCTCCAGCCAGCCCTGGAAGCCCTGGAAAAGCAGAGACCACAGAGATGAGATCACTGAGACCAAAAGAAAAAGGCGTGTGCTGGGACCTTGGGCAGGGACCTGCCCCTCACTGGGCCTCAGCCTCCCATTTATAAGACAAAGAAGGCAGTGTCAGAGAGGGGCTCTGGGTCTCCCTGCAGCCCAACTTCCTGAGTCCATGATATGCTTGAACTTCATGGGAACTGATGGCTGTGGGGAGGGGAACGACTGCTTGCTGAGGAAGGTGCTAGGCCGGCCTTCCTCCCCAGCTTGCATGGGGGTCCTTGTGGAGGCTAGAGCGGGGGTAATGAGTGCTGTCCCTCTCTACTCCTCACCCCTGGCAGGCATCCCTAATTAATCATGGCCTTCACTCTGGCTGCTCCTGGAAATGGACTTTAGAATCTTTCTCACTCCACCCCCACCCCCCAAGCAGCCACTACCCCTTGGTTTGGCACACAATGCAAGGCAAAAATGATCTTCCAGTAGAGTGGCAGAGACCAGGGCCTGAGAACATGGGCTCTGGGGACAGACAGGTGTGCTTCGCGCATCACATCTGCCATTTGTAGAGGTGTCACCTTGGCTGAGTCACATTTCCTGAGGCTCAGCCTCCTCGTCTGTCAAACGGGGATGAAGATATTTTGTGGGATTGTGAGGATGAGATGAGGTTATGTGAGGAAAGGCACAGACACAGAGGGTTGCTGTGCAGCGTTAAATTGAATGAATAAACCAGAATTTATGGAGGGTTTTTCACAATAGGAAGTCTCATTTGAACCCCATGACAACCCCACAAAAGTATCATTGTCCCCATTTTACAGGTGAGGAAATAGTGATTCAGAGAGAAGTCACTTGCCCAGGAGGTAAAGTTTAACACCAGGACTGTGTGGGAACAGCGGCACTCTCTCCACCTGAATTTAATGGTAAGAGACCCGTGGTCTGGTCTCAGCCTCAACATTTACTAAGCTACCTTGAGTAAGTCAGTAGCCTTTTTGGAAGCCAGTTTTCCTGCCGGTCAAATGGGAATCAGAATTCCCTCCCTGCAAAGTTACTGCAAGCGTTCAGCAAGCTGCTGGATCTGCCAGTGCTTCTGCGGTCTCGAAGTTAAGCAATTGTGACTTGGGAGGCAGGAGATGGGAACTTGGTCAGTATTACTAGTGTGTCCCTAAAGCCCATGGTACCTTTCTCTCCTTTTATCCCTGGGGTCCCAGGTTGGCCATCAGAGCCAGGCACCCCAGGGATACCCGGGATGCCAGGGATGGCTGGGGGTCCAGTACAGCTGCCCTGGGCCCAGGAGACATCAAGCGGGCCCAGGAGCAGGAGCAACATCAGCACTGGGACGCTGCCCCACGGAGTCTTCATCATCATACCGACTCAGATGCCTCCTGTGGAGGAGAAGACAGTGTGAGAGATTACCACCATGGTGATGCTATTATCCATCCATCCATCCATCTATTCATCCATCTCTATCCCTCCATCCCTGCATCCATCCATCCAGCCAGCCATCCCTCTATCCTTCCATCCCTACATTCATCTATCCATCCATCCATCCCTCCATCCTTCCATCCCTGTATCCCTCTGTCCATCCATCCATCTGTCTATCCATCCATCTCTCTATCCCTCTATCCCTGCATCCATTCATCCATTCATCCCTCCCTCCCTCTGTCCATCCATCCATCCATCCATTCATCCATCTCTCTATCCCTCCATCTTTGCATCTATCTATCCCTCTGTCCATTCATCCATCCATTCATTCATTCATTTCTCTATCCTTCCATGCCTGCATGCCTCCATCCTTCCATCCCTGCCTCCATCCTGCTGTCCATCCAACCGCCCATCCACCCACCCATCCATCCATCCACCCATCCATCCATCCTTCCATGCCTGCATCCCTCCATCCTTCTGTACATCTATCCATCCATTCATTCATCCATTCATCCATCCATCCCTCTATTCCTCCATCTGTCTCTCCATCCATCCTTTCACCCACATGTTCACTTATTGTCCCCTATCTACCAGACCCTGTGCAAGGTTCTGGGGATTCAGTGAAGAACAAGACAGACACAGTCCCTGCCCTCATGGTCTTGTGCCCCTGGTGGAGAAACAGATATAAACAGGTCAGCATAGAAGTAAATAGAAATAGTGATAGACTGTGTTGGTGCTCTGGCAGGAAGGGAAAGGTGCTGAGAGGCAGAGCAACTGGGCTGGAGGTGGAAGGAAGGTGGCGGGTTTTGTGAGGGTTGTCCTCCCACCAGGAAAGTCTTCTCCAAGGGGAAGCCACCCTCGGAAGTGATGATTAGGCTGAGACCTGAAGGTTCAGAAAAGGTGGGGGCAAGAATGTTCCAGGAGGACAGAAGAAGATGGAGAAGGCCCAGAGGTAGGACAGGGGTTGGGATGTTGAGGGTCAGCAGAAGGCCAGTATGGCAGAGGGGAGCGAGGGTTCAATGACAGGACGCAAGACTGAAGTGGCAACTAGGCTACTGTGAGTTTGGGGTTTTATACCCCCAAAGTTCTTGTTCAGTAGAGCTTCTGAATTCAGGGTACGATGCCACTTATGAGCAGGCCATCTTGCATGCTTAGAGCATCCCGGCATCTACCGTGATTCCTACACCAAAGAGGACACAGGGAGGCTAAGTCACTTGCTCAGAGCCACACAGGAAGGAATGAAGCCGAGGTCCCTGCCAGCGTACCAGGCCATCTCTGCCGGTGGAACATTCTCAGAGCTGTGACTCTGGCAAGAGAGCAGTGCTGGCCGCTTTTAAATCCCGGAGAACTAGGAAGAAGCTGGTGGGCTGTCTCAAACTAGTCAGCATGGCCAGTGTCCCATGCCGTTAGCTCTCAGGGCAGAGTGGCCTTAAAGTCCATCCAGTTTAAGCCTCAGCCTATATATTTGTAATTGAGGCAACATTCCTACAACACAAAACTAACCAATTTAAAGCAAGCGTTTTAGTGGTATTGAATACATTCACAGTCTTGTGCAACCCTCACCTCCACCTAGTTCCAAGACTTTTCATCATCCCAAAATAAAACCCTATGCCCGTTAAGCAGTTTCTTTTCAACCCCCTTCCCCCTAGTCACTGATAAACATGAATCTGCTTTCTGTCCCTATGAATTTACCTATTCCTATTATTTCATGTAAATGGAGTTAAACAATATGTGACCTTTTGTGTCTGACTTTTTTCATTTAGTGTAATGTTTTCAAAGTTCATCCATATTGTAGCATGTATCAGTACTTCATTCCTGTTTATAGCTGAGTAATATTCCATTGTATGGATACGTGTGATATTACAAAGTATATATTTGGTCTTCTACCCCTTTCCTGGCAGACAACTCCTAAAATCCTTAGAATTTCCAAAGTGATGTCTTTTTGTATGCTAATGATTGATTGGTGGCTGGCAGCCCCTCGGTAGCTTCAGGATGGGGCTGGTCACCAGTAAGACCAAGGCAGGCTTAGAGGGTCTACTCTCAACCCCACCTCCTAACCTCTGGGGAGGGGAGTGGGGCTGAAGGTTAAGTTGATTACCAATGGTCAATGGCTTAATCAACCATACCTACATAATAAAGCCTCCATAAAATCCCAAAAACTAGGTTCGGAGAGGTTCCAGATAGCTGAACACGTGGAGGTTCCTGGGGGGTGGCGTGCCCAGAGACCTGGGCGTGACATTGGCACATCCCTTCCCTCATACCTCACCCTGGGCATCTCCTCATCTGTATCCTTTGTAGTATCCTTTATAATAAACTGGTAAATGTGTTTCCCTGAGTTCTGCAGGCCACTCCAGCAAAGAAACCAAACCCAAGGAGGGGGTTGAGGGAACAAACCCCAACATGAAGCTGCTGGTCAGAAGTTCTGGGGGCCTGGGCTTGTGACTGATGCCTGAGGGGGAGCAGTCTTGTGGGACTGAGCTCTCAGCCTGTGGCGTCTGATGCCATTTCTGGGTAGTGTCAGAACTGAATGGAAAGACACCCAGCAGATTTGGTTGCTTTGTGTGTTGGGGGAACCCCCCACATTTGGTCACAGAAGTCTTTGTGTTGATTGTTGTGGTGTGAGAGTGGGGGAAATATAGTTTGTGTCTTTCCCCTTACAGACTAGGTTACAATTTGTTTTTTGTTTTGTTTTGTTTTGTTGAGATGGGGTCTCGCTGTGTTGCCCAGGCTGGTCTCAAACTCTGGAGCTTAGGCGACCCTCCTGCCCCAGCCTCCTGCGTAGCTGGGATTACAGGCACTCACCATCTCGCTTGGCGATTTCTTTGTCCACTCATCATTGGTGGGCATTTGGGAAGTTTCCACCATTTGGTGATTGTGAAGAGTGCTGCTATGAACATTTGTGAACAAGGATTTGAGTATCTGTTTTTAATTCTCTGGGGTTTATAGCTAGGAGAGGAATTACCGCTTATGGCAATTCCGTGTTTAAGTTCCTGAGGTCCTTCAGCCTGTTCTTAAGTCTCCCCAGTGACGCCTCTGCCAAGGTCCCCCATGCGGTGCCTTATCCCACTCCTCTGCTGCACAAACGTTGCATTCACTTAGTCCTGAGAACCAATCACAACTCCATCTCCACATCACCTTCTTTCCTTGGAAGAGTCAAGCTGAACTTTCTCAGCAGAGTGTGAGGAAATGACATCTCTGCCAAGGGCTCTTCCATCCATGGTTTGTACTCTGTCAGTGATGGGCAGCCCATTACCTCTGGAGGCAGCCCATTCCACCTTTGCCCAGATTCCAATTTTTTTCATCATTCAAGGCTTGCATCAAAGCCTTCTTCCTCCGGGAAGCCTTCCCTCAGAGGCTGAACTGTATCCTCTCTTAAAATTGGGGAGCAGAGCGGTCTCTGCTCACCTCCCAGAGGGGCTACAGGAACCCAGACGAGGCCACGGATGGGAAAGAGTCACAAAACCCTGAGCCCTGAGCTCTTGTTGGGACTTGTGGCTGCTTCCGCTGTTGCTGCTGTTCTCTAATTCTCACAACACCCTGGGGAGGGGGGTTGTGATGAATTTCCTATCTCGCGGATGAGGAAACTGACTTTCAGAACTTAGAAAGCAACCTACCCAAAATCACCCAGCAAATGATTTAATGGTAGGGCTGCGGGCAAACCCCTACCCTTTCTGCCTTGTGCTGGCTGTACCAACCCCAGGGTCTGGCATGTGGAGGGCTCCCTGGGACCAGAAAAGCCTGCTATTTGGCTTCTATGACCTATAAATTAGCCTCAGCCCCTCAGCCTAGTCCTGATACATTTCTTCCTTAAAGCCCTGAGCTACGCCAGACCCTGTGCACCAAGGAAAGGGAAGCTGTAAAGATGAGAATGGCCAGGGTCTGCTGGTGACAGATTTATACTCTGTCAGGCTCTGTGCTCTGAAGAGAGGGTGGCTCAGGGGCATGGTCCTGCTTAGCTCTGAATAAGCATCCCCTCTCACTCCTGCTCTTGCTGAAGGTTTTACACAATGGCAATTTGACAATTTTAACAAGTTGGGCACTTATGGGCCAGGCTCTGAGCCCAATGGTTTACATGCCCTTATCTCATGCAATTTGAATGCTCAAGCCCTGAGAATGCTCTCTGGCTTTCTCATTTTACAGATGAGGAAACAGGATCAGAGAGGGCAAGTACCTTGATAAAGTCACACAGTTCCTGTGTGGCTGGGAGTCAAACTCATATCCATTGGACCTTAAAACTCAGTGTTACTTTAAGATGCCACTGTACCTGGTGGCTAAAACATAAACTTTGAAGCCAGACAGCCTGATAAAAGGACTAATGAATGGGCACGCCAAGAGCAGTGGTAGGCACATGGTCAGTGCTCAGTGAAGTTGGCGTTTACCACCACAATGATCGCTGCTGTTTGTAGGCAGCAAACATTCACCTGACAGTGGAGCCTGTGGGGTCACAAGGAAAGCAGCACCGTCCAGATTCACATCAGCTCTCTGCTGCTTCTTAGCTCGGGGACTTGGGAAATCACTCCTCCTCTCGGGCCACAGTTGGCCCTCCTATAAAGTAGGAATAATGCCACAGTCTCCCTTACAGGGTTGGCGCGAGGACATGAGTTACAGCTTCCAACAGAGCCTGGCATGTTGGCAGTGCTTCATGAATATTAGCTATTTGATTATTCTCACTGTCGTCCAAGAATTCCTGAGTGGTTGAACAGAAGGGAAGATGGTTGGAGAAGTTAAAAAAAGACAATCCCTTGGGGAGACTGGGCTTACGAGGAGGGGCTCTGTCAGTTGGAGGCAGCCAGAGGTGGAGCACTGAGGCCAGCTGGTGAGGGGAGTGGGTGGGGAGCAGGGCTCCGACGGGACCTGGGCTCCTGGGGAAGCCAGGGGTAGGGAGAGTGGGAAAATGCCCGTTCTAGCCCATTTCAAAAGCCACTGAGCTTCAGGCTTCGATTTGGGCTTACAACTCACCTGGCTTACCTGTCTCCTGCCTGTGCCAGCCCATTGTCATGGCCAGTCAGGTTCCTCCCGTCTTTCCCCCAGCTCTGACCTTTCCATCTCCTTCGGTCCCAGCAGTCCCTTCCCCCAACCTGGAGTCAGGCCCACTTGACTGTAAAGCCCCTTCTGTGCAGCCGGCAGCAGAACCTCAGACAAGTGCCTCAACCTCTCTGAGCCTCTTGGCAATGCTGATTTCAGCCTGACCAGGCTGCCGGAAGGATGGCGGGAGAAGGTGCTTAGAAGAAATAAGGTCCCCGGTGCAGGGCCACTTCCCACCCTCCTGCACAAACGTTGCGTTCACTCAGCACTAGTGAAGAACGAATCATAACTCTACCTGAACGTCCCCTTATTTCTTTGGAAGAGTCAAGCTGAGCTTTCTCAGCAGAGTGCGAGGAAATAAGAGAAGCAAGATGTTGCAGAAACGCTGGGCTGGGCAGGGGTGACCGGGTTCTAATCCCACTCCTGTGTCTGGTTTACTGATAAATTTTGAGCCAGGGCATGCACTAAGCTTTTGCAAACTTGATCTCCTGTAGGGCACAGCAGCCCGGAGAGGTTCTGTTCTCCCTAGGGGAGCCGGGCTGAGAGAGGTTAGATGGCTTGCCCAAGATGACCCACACCTACAATGCAGAGCTGAACTCAGCTCAAGTCTCTGTGACGCCAAAGCCCCTGTGCTGCAGGTTCCCACTTTAGGTGGCCTGCCCGTCTGTTGGGTCCTGAGTGGTAGCAGACTCCCCAGCTCACCCCAGAAAGATGGCTCCCATAGATCAGGGATTGGGCCTGGCTGCCTGCACTGTTAAACAGCCCAGCTAGCTCCAAGGCAGGGGACACAAAGCTCACACTTACAGAATCACCGCTTTCTTCCATATGGGCCCTGCCAGCCTCCCCCAGGCGCCAAGCCCCGTCCTCACCTCGGAAGCCGGTGTCTTGTGATGCCGCTGGGCTGAGCAGCAGTGGGACCAGGAGCCGTGGGCTGCTGCCCTCGGTCGAAGCGAAAGTTCCCTTCCCCAGAGCCGGGAAGGGCTTCCCCTGACACTCCCCTGCCATGTCGCGGCACTCCCCTCCCATGACCCCTTCCTGTGCCCTCACTGTCCCCCCATCCTGCTGCCCTCAGGCAGTTTCAGGTCCTATTTCTGCAACCCACCGGATTTACTGTAAATGAGATGGATGAGTGTGAGCTTGGTTTTGCCGACTCAGCAGCTATGAGGAGAACACGCAGTCCTGGGGAACTGTCTGCAGCTGGCGGCTCACCCGCCCAGGCACTCTGACCTCGTGATCTTCTTCTACACTGGGCAGGGGTGTTCCGTGAGCATCCTGCGGCTGGCCCAGTGCCTGCGCACTGACTTAGAGTCAGAGACTTTGATTTTGATCCCGGCTCTGCCCCTTGCCAACTTACATGTTCTCAGTCAAGGGAACCCCAAGGGAGCCCCAATTTTCTCGGCTATAAGATGGGACCATAATTATACCTGCTCTACAGATACAGATCTCACGGGCCTCTGGGAGGATAATGGAGGAAATGATGGGGGAGAAAATGTGTGGGGGTAAACTGTAAAGTGCTATGCACGTGTTCATTGTTAATATCGCTTCGTAGCCCAGGCTTCCCCTTTCTGGACCCATCTCTTCTGCTTCCTTCCCATTCTGTGCCCCTGCCCTTTCCCAGTTCTCAGAAAATAATCTCATGATGCGTTTGAAATGTGCTCATTATTTATTGATGCCCCTCCCTCTGCTTCCAGCAGGGCTTGAAGCTGATGACAGTAACAGGCCCAGGCAGGGGCCTGTTGCTTCTTCTTGATCCTGGAATCACACCAAGTTAGGGCTGGAGAGGGGCTGAGATCACTCAGCCCATCCTCCTCATTTTATATACAGGGAAACTGAGGCCCGGAGGGGCGAGCCACCATTTAACGAATATTGTGTGTTCCCCTCCATGTGCTAAGCACTGAAGGGAGAGCTCTTAGCAAATTGAGCATGGTCCCTGTCCCCATGGGAACTCCTTTCTACGGAGGGAGACCAGCGTTAAACACAGAAGGACATGAGGCTTCATTGCTCCTGTGATAAATGTCACAGAAAGACATGACTGCTGGGGCCTATGCCTCATGGGGGTGGCAGACACAGGCCTGGAAGCTGGCATCCCGGGCACTGGGGTCTCAGCCTCCCTCTCCCTGTGGCTCATCTAAGATGATGTGATGACCGGCAAGCACCAGGAGCTGGAGGGTCCTCTTGACGTCTGTGCCTGGAGATGGAAAATCACCGGGCTGGTGGGTGCGGCTTGGTGGAAATTAAGTGTTAACGCAGTGGGTGATTAGGAGGGAAAGATAAGCTTGATAAGACCAGAAGGGCTCTGAGCTCAGTCAACTACGGGCCCAAAGGGACCGGGCTACGGGGGGAGCAGAAGCAGGGGATTCCACAGGGGGAGAAGGGAGTTAGTAGGTTGCAAGTCAAGGGGTTTTGGGAGTTCCCAAAGCCGAGTGGGCCTGGGCCTCTAATTCTTTTTTTTTTTCTTGAGATGGAGTCTCGCTCTGTCACTCAGGCTGGAGTGCAGTGGTGTGATCTTGGCTCACTGCGGCCTCTGCCTTCCGGGTTCAAGTGATTCTCCTACTTTAGCCTCCTGAGTTGCTGGGACTATAGGGGCACGCCACCAAACCTGACTAATGTTTGTATTTTTTTAGTAGAAACAGGATTTCACCATGTTGGTCAGGCTGGTCTCGAACTCCTGACCTCAAGTGATCTGCCTGCCTTGGCCTCCCAAAGTGTTGGGGTTATAAGCATGAGCCAGTGTGCCTGGCCCCTGTGCCTCGAATTCTTAGGTGGCTACTGGCAATGGGAAAAGGTGGACGTGGATTTGGGGTAGAAGCAGTGAGGCTAAGAACAGAAAGCAGCAGAGGTGGGTTAGAGCGTGGACTTTGGCCGTTTGAATCCCAGCTCCGCCTCTTGCTGACTATGTGGCCTCAGGAAGGTTTACTGGCCTCGGTTTCCTTGTGTAGAAATGGGAGGTGCAAACACCTATCTCCTGGGGCTGTTGTGTGGCCAGCGGGGTCACCCTGCTATATCCAGGGCTAGCTGAGTGCCCAGCCCTTGGTGGGCACCCACTGCAAACACAGGAACGGTATTACTTACATGAAGAGAAGATGGAATTCTTGGAATCCAGGAGCAAAGAAGCCATGCCTGGATTAGGAGGACTGGACTTGGGGATCAGGAGTTGAGGGGTCCCTGGGCCTTGACTCCTGATGGGAGCCAGCTAGTCTCTACAGCCACAAAATTTTGGACTGGCATCCCTGATAGAGAGTGGAAACCCTGATCCCTGCAGAGCAGGAGAAGAAACCTACACCCTTCACCTTCCCGTGGTTGGAAAGGGGTTCCTTGCGGCTTGGGGTGTCTTGTCCTGGCTTCTGCCCCACGTCCACCCCTCCTTGCCTGCCCCACTGAAAAACTCTCACCCGCCTCCCTTCAGCAAGGCAGACAAGCTGGCATTTTCAAAGGCCGGCCTCCCCTGACGAAGAGAGAGCAACAAGGAAACAATTACGGAAAATAAAAATGGCACGAAAATTGTTGTTTTTAAAGTATGGGTTTCTGATCTGACACTGTGGCCTACAGAAACAGGGTATTGATTTTTTAAACAAAAGAGAAATGAGAAGGAAGATGTATCACTTTCGGCGTCACCAGGCGGATGGCTAAGGGGCTGGTGGAAGAGAGCAGTGGATGCCGTGGATGTGGCCTTCACACTGTCCCTGCCGGGGGCACTGGACTCAGTGAACCGACTGGGTTCCTCGGCCCCTGGCTCCTGCTCTACCACTGTGGATTTCTGTATGGATATGTATGCATGTGCATATATATGTGTGTATGTGTGTGTATGCATGTGCATATATGTGTGTATGTGTGTATGCATATGCATATATATATGTGTATGTGTGTGTGTGTGTGTATGCATCTGTGTGTATATCTGCGTGTACATGTGCATGAGTGTCTATGCATGTCTATGTATGTGTCTGTGGATGTGTGTGGATGTCTGGATGTCTATGTGTGTGTCACTGTGTGTGTATGTATATGTATGTGTGTATATATGTGCATGTATATATGTGTCTGTATGTTTATGTGTGTATGCATATATCTATGTGTTGTGTGGATAACGTATTTGTATATATGTGTGTATGTGTATATATGTGTATGTCTGTGCATATGTCTGTGTATGTGTATATATGTGTGTGTATATCTATGTATATAGGTATATTTTTGCATGTGTATATGTGTGTATGTCTGTGCATGTCTGTGTGTATATGTGTATAAATGTGTATATGTGTATGTATTTATGTGTGTATGTGTGTGTATGTGCATGTGCCTATATATGTATGTGTGTATGTGTATATATGTGTGTACGTATGCATATATGTGTATGTATGTATATATGTGTGCATATGTTTGTATGTGTATATGTGTATGTATGGTATATGTATGTTTATATGTATATGTGTGTATGTGTGTGTACATGTGCCTTTGTATGCATGTGTGTGTATGTGTATATGTGTGTGTGTGTGTGTGTGTGTGTCTTTCTCTCCCTCCTTCCCATCTTACACACTTTTCATGCCCAGTCATGTGGCAGGTGTGTATGGAAGGGGCCCTGTGCCAAGGATTCTTACAGTCTAGAGAGAAGGCAGACCTGTAAGTGAATATGTGCACAAGAGCTAGTGGGTGGGCTGTGTGCGTCAGATTCCCCTGCAAACCGCCAACCCATTTACAGCCTGGTCTTCCCTAAACCTTTATAAAACAGCCTGGAGTTGAGAAATCTGATTTTGTTTTGTTTTATATAAGTCTTTAGGTTAATTTTATTCACCACCTGATTTGAGAACCTGGGCTCTAAGGAGTCATGAATTTGTGCCCAAATTTGTGGAAGGCACTGTGGGGACCCAAGGGGTAAATCGGAGAAGGCTTCATGGAGGAGGTGATGTTTGTGTTAACTCCTGACAGTTGAGTGAATATTATCCAGGTGGATGGATGATTTGCATGAGTGGGAGGGACTGCATAGGCAAAGGCAGGGAGGTGTGACACAGCCCCTCCCAGAGGAGCCAAAGTGAATGGAGGTGATTGTAGAACTCAGCTTGAGCCGCTGCTCTTAACAGCCCATGCCTCAGTTGACAGGTGCTTCCATGACTCTGTGGGGCTTTGTGGAACTGAGCTGTGACCACAGCCAGGATGGGCCAGGTTTTCCCAGACTGGAGTGAGCCTCGAGTCTGACTGGGAGCTGAGAACTGGACCTGGAGTCTGCGTAGGAAAGTTGTACTTTTTATCTTTTTGCACCTGCAACATCAAATGGTGGGCTTCCATCATCCTCCACAAGGACCATGGTGGCTGGGTCCACCCACCAACAACCCCTCACAGTCAAACTTGGTGGCTGGTGGGCAGCAGCGGTTTCAGATTTCCTGGGAGGCCCAGAATCTGTGAGTTATTTGGGGCAGGCCAGACATCTGGGGGGCCAACTCCCCCTCCCACCATGCCCATCTCAGCGCATGATTATGAATGGTAAATGAGTCAATATGTGCAAAGTGCTTAGTGTAATGCCTGGCATATACTAAGTGCTCAATGAATGTTAGCCATTATGATTTTTTCCCATTCATTCATTCACTTTGCTTTTAGCCATTTACTTACCCACTTATGCATTCATTAATTCACACCAATTTCTTATTCATTCAGCACAAATTCATTGCACATCTTGTCTTCCCCAAGCCCAATTCCCTCCCATGGTAAATGTTCCTGAAGTTCGGCACAGGCCAGAGAAGTCAAACTTACTCCCATTTACCTGTGAGCTTGGATACCTTTAATGATGGCAGTGCCTCTCCCCCCAGACAAGTGACAGCAGGTGATCCCTTGGGGACCTCTGGCAGCCTGTAACCACACTTAGAACATCTCTCTCCCACCTGACCAAATGGTGCCGAGTGTCCTAAAACTGGAAGCCAAGATTTTCTGAGCACCAGCCAGATGTCTTGAGTCCAGAGCTCACAGACAGCTATGGATGACGCCAAGCTAAAGATCTGAAGTTCAAGGAATCAGCAATGGGGAATCTGAGCCAGGCATATTTGTTGATTTCACTGTTTATTTATATAACGCCCCATCCCTTCCAATACTTGAAAAAACACCCAAAAAACAAATGGCAGTACCAGAAGGTATTTGTTAAGTGTCACAGGAGCTGCACAAGCAGTGACTCCTAAAGGAGTTCAGAGGACGGAGAGAATCCATGACGGGGGCGGTGGTCAGGATGGGCTTCCTGGAGGAGGAGCCCATCCAGTGGGGAAAATGGTCTAGGCAAGGATGCAGACTGGCCAGTAAGGCGGGTCCATGCAGGAAGCTGAGGGAGGTGGATGGCCCGTGGGGCTGGAGCCCCCCTAGCCAACCTAGTCAGGGAAGAGCAGGAAGCCAGAGAAGACGCTGTCGGAGCCCTCAATGCCCACCATGCCATTGTAGTCATTGACAGCCAGCCACACCTCATCGCCCACCTGCAGCCGCAGCAGCACTCCGCCGGAGCTGACCTGCTTGCTGTTGGACATGTGGTCACAGAAGGTGACCACCTGGACGCCGTTGTGGTACAGCAGCACGCACAGGTTGGCAGTCTGTGATGTGTGGTAGACGAAGTAGTAGAGGCCTGGGACCTTGCAGGTGAACTTGCCAGTGCTCGTGTCGTAATCCCCCTGCGGGTTGGTGACGGCCGTGTTGAAGATGATCAGGCCGTTGGCTGCGGGAAACTGGGAGGTCTGCCGAGTGACTGTGAACACTGACTGGTACTTCTGCTTGTATCTGCCCTCCTCGCCTGGCTCTCCGGGGATGCCCATGGGGCCGGGCACCCCAGGCATCCCAGGGGGTCCCATGGGGCCATTTTTCCCGGGATGGCCAGGCGTGCCAGGTTCTCCCTTCTGCCCTTTGGGTCCTCGGGTCCCAGGAATGGCTGGGATTCCTGGAGATGGAGAAGGCAGAAAGACAGTGATAGGGTCGGGGACAGGGAAGAGGGACCCTAGGGGTATCCTCCAGGGAACACAGCATGGTGTTTGGTCTCTAGAATCTCCTTCCATCTCCCTAGAAGAAGGGTGCAGGGAGTCAGGCTCTGGCTGGAGGGGAGAGAGAGCCTGGGTCAAGTCCTGCTCCTCCACCGACCTGCCCTCTGACCTTGCCTAGGGCCCTTCCCCGTCTCTTGGCCTCAGTTTCCACATTCGTGATGGAGCAAGCAGGGAGCTCAGAGCTGGGCGGGGTCTCAGAGGCCACGATCTCAGGCATGTGGCCACAGATACCGCTTGGCCTCCATAGCGATTTTTAAAATGGTTAATTAGAGCCCAACATGAACAAGTTCAGAACTCACTTAAAATGTGAAATTCTCAGATCTTCTTGACAAAAACTCAGAAGGCTGGTCGGAGGCAGCCTAAGCTCCAGATTCTGTCCATTTGCATCAGCCCCTTCAAGCCTTTCGCCTAATTTTGTGTTTCTCTTTTTTTTTTCAACTTTTTATTTTGAAATAATTATAGAGTCATAGAAAGTTGAAAAAAATAAAGAACAGGAATGCTTCACTCAGTTTTCCCCCATGACACATCTTGCATAATTAAAGTATAATGTCAAAACCAGGAACTTGGCCGGGCGCGGTGGCTCACGCCTGTAATCCCAGCACTTTGGGAGGCCGAGGTGGGTGGATCACAAGGTCAAGAGATCGAGACCATCCTGGCCAACATGGTGCAACCCCGTCTCTACTAAAAATACAAAACAATTAGCTGGGCGTGGTGGCGCGCACCTGTAGTCCCAGCTACTCAGGAGGCTGAGGCAGGAGAATTGCTTGAACCCGGGAGGCGGAGGTTGCAGTGAGCCGAGGTTGCACCACTGCACTCCAGCCTGGTGCCTGGTGACGGAGTGAGACTCTGTCTCAAAACAAACAAACAAACAAACACAAAACCAGGAACTTGAGCTGCCTAGAATTCACAGAGCTTATGTAGACTTTGCCAGTTTTATATATACTTTGTGTGTGTGTGTGTGTGTGTGTGTGTGTGTGTGTGTGGTTCTAATACAATTTTGTCACGTGTGTAAATTTTTGTAACCACTCTCACCTCTGCAGTAAGTGTATCTGTCAGTTTGTACTATTTTTCATAAAGAGGACTCTCAACATTTTATAGGCTTCAGAGCCCTACACAACCTATATCCATTCCTGAGATGGACCCCCTAGGCTGGCATTAGCGCCTGGGAACCACTGGATGGAGCTGAATAGAAGCCGCCCCACTAGGGGACCTGCTCTCTCCAGCTCGCTCCAGCCCCACTCAGCCCACATGACAACTGGCCTGGTTCAACTTCTCTCATGTTACTGATGAGGAAACCGAGTCAGAGACTTGCCCAAGACCATGCAGCCAGTATGAGGTGGAGTCAGGCCTTTAGCTCAAGTCTGGAGAATCCCAGTGTCTCATTCTGTTCCAGCCCTGATGATCTGAGCCTCTGTGAGCTTCTTCTCCCCTTATCTAAATCATACCCATCTTTTAAGGTCTGACTCCAGTTTCCTCTTCCAGGAAGCCCTCCTTGACCACTCCCACCAGCCCTCATGTTTCCTTTCCTCCTCTGACTTCCATCAGGCTGGGTGTCCATGCAGACCCATTTATGACAGATCCTCTATGGCTTGTGAACCTGTTAGGCCTCAGAGTTAGGAGCGTGGGGTTGGGACTCAGCAGACCTGGCCTTCAGGCCTGTGACCCTGGATGGGCGACCTCCCTCCCTGAGCCTGTGTTTGCTCAGTTGAGGTACGTGCATGATAGAACACGGAGTCCCCAAAAGGGTGGAGGGGAAGAAGGCACAGTGCCAGGCACACCATAGGAGTGTGCTCTGGAGGGTCTGGTCCTCGTGTTGGCTGCCGGTGACGCTGAGTGGGGCAGCGTCTCATCCTTCATGACGTCCTCAAATCACCAACTGGGAGAGCACCAGGAAATAGCAATGGAGGGGGGCTGGAGCGGCAGCCGAGGGTAGCGGTGGAGAATGTGGCCTTGGGAGCTGGACAAGATCCCACTGTGTGACTTTGGACAAGTTGCTCAAACTCTCTGAACCCCAGCTTTGACATTTGCAAAATAAGAGTCAACCACTTCTTCAAGGGATGTGGCCTCTTTTTATCACTCCTAAAACTGAGACCATGCCTGGGACTTGAGAGTTCAATCACGGGGGGCCATCAGCTACCCCGGGCGGGAAGATGGGCAGAGGCAGCTGTGAAGTACAAGGTCCTGGAAAACGGCACACCTGGGGGCCTCACTGAGCTCACCCTAAATTGGAGAATTCCTTCTGGAATATTGGTGCCAGCCCATGTATCCACCATCACCTCTGCTCAGTCTCACCCCAGGCCAGCTCCAGACACATCCAGCGTCCCAGACATGCACAGCTCGCCCACAGACATGGCACTCACATGCCCAGGGCTCCACTCAGCCTCAGCCCCAGGCACCCATTCATAGCCTCAGCCCCTTCTCTTATGCCAACAATTGCCTGTGGGCGTCTAACAGAAGCTTCTCTGGCTGCCATCCTGACTTCTCGCTCCCCGCCCCTCCAACTGTCCAGAATCCTAGGGAGGGAGGTGAGCGTGGATCAATATGATTCAATAGCCTACACCTGTTTAGAGCTCCCAGGTGCTCAGGGCTGTTTTATATTTAAGTTAACTTACTCCTCACAGCAACCATCTCCTCATTTTTCAGATGAGGAAACTGAGGCACTACAAGGTTAAGTAACTTGTGCGGGTTCACATAGAGGGAATCAGTGGGGCTGGGATTTGAACCCTGGCAGTCGTGCGTTGGATATATTCACTTCCCAGGTGCCCATGTTGCAGGGCAAGAAGACTTTCCTTGCACTGTCTCCTGTGAGCCACCCCGCCACCTTTGGGAGCAGGCGCTCTTACTCCCTTCCTATAATCAGGTGAGGAGGAGTGTGGAGGTGCGCCGGGTCCAATGTCACCTCTGAGGAGGCCTGAAGCCTGGGCTCTGAGGATGAAGGAGCCAGACCCGCAGAGGAGTCCGACTCTGCCCAGGGGCAGCCGTGGCAGCAAGGGAATGCACTTCCTGCTGTCCGCCACCCCTTGGTCAGTCCCAGACACTCTGATCCTTGCCCCAGACCCCAATCCCCAAACCAGGCCAGCAGACTCACCTGGCTCCCCCTTGGGCCCTGGCAGTCCATCGTGCCCATCCTTCCCTGGTGCCCCGGGCAGGCCGGGCATCCCTGGGATTCCATAGCAGCCTATGTTGGCCTGGCCCTTGAGGGGCAGCAGCAGCAGGAGCAGCAGCAGGTTCAGTGCAAAGTGGGAGCTGTGCCCCACATCCATCCCGGAGAAGGAGCTGGGAGGGAGAGAGCTGAGCTGGCCCCCAGCCCCTCAGCTGCCCCCCGCGCCGACCCTCTCATTCCCCAGGGCCTGTCCTCAGCGCTCAGGATCCCGCCTCCCTGCCTCCCCTGGGAGCCTCACCACGGATGGATGGTGATGTCTCTTCTGAAGCCCGGGTCCTGGGGCCAGCAGGGAGTGGGAGCCCTCCTTCCCCTCACACAGGCTGCCCTGGCCCATGTTTCAGGAAGGTGGGGGGAGGTCGGGGGGACAGCCATCTGCCCTTACCTGGGCAGGGGTCCGGGCCTCACCTGCGGGTGGGCAGCTTCTAGCCTGGTCACAGAGATGTCCTCAGATCTGCTTCCCCTCTCCCAGGCAAGAGGACACGGTGTCAGAGTGGTCAGAGCAAGGATTGCCCAGAGCAGGGCTGGGCCCTCTCCCTTCTCCTGCCCTCCTCAATCCCACATCCCCTTTCCCAGAATTTTCCCTGACTTGACACTTTCTTCTGGGTGCTGAGCCAGACTGACCACAGCAACACCCCCGTCCACAACCCCACCAGCAGTCATGAGTCTGAAATGAGGAAATGTCCACCGCCTTAGCTTCTGGCTGAGGTCGTGTGTGTGTGTGTGTGTGTGTGTGGTGTGTGATGTGTGTGTGTGTGGGGGGGTAGTATATGTGTGTGTGTGGTGTGTGCATGGTGTGTGCGTAGTGTGTGTGTGGTGGGTGTGTCGTATGTGTGTATGTGTGGTGTGTGTGGTGCGTGTGTTTGTGGTGTGTGTGGTATGTGTGCTGTATGTATGTTGTGTGTGTGGTGTCTGTGGTGTGCATGTGTGCATGGTGTGTGGTGTGTGTGTGTGGTGTGTGTGATGTGTGTGGTGTGTGTGTGTGGTGTGTGTGATGTGTGTGTGGTGTGTGTGTGGTATGTGTGGTATGTGTGGTATGTGTGTGGTGTGTGTGTGGTGTGTGTGTGATGTGTGTGATATGTGTGATGTGTTTGTGTGTGTGGTGTGTGTGTGTGTGGTATGTGTGTGGTGTGTGCGTGGTGTGTGTGTGTGATGTGTGTGCGTGTGCTGTGTGTGATGTGTGTGTGTGTGGTATGTGTGTGGTGTGTGTGTGGTGTGTGTGTGTGTGTGTGTGTGTGTGTGTGTGCACCAGCCCCCAAGGCACAGGCGTCCCCGGCGTCAGGTTCAGCCCAACGCTGGCATTTGCTGTGCCTGAGACTCAGTTTTCCCAGCACTCCTAGGAGGAAGTTATTTTCCCCCTTTACAGATGAGGAAACTGAGGTGTGTGTGTGTGTGTGTGTGTGTGTGTGTGTGTGTGTGGTGTGTGTGCGGGCTGTACGCCATTGCCCAAAGTCACACACTGAATGGTCTCTTGGGGCCCAAAGCCTTGCTCTGACCCCTCCGCTCAGCTGCCCCAGAAACAAGCCTCTCATGCACTTGTCAAGTGGCAAGTCTTGTTCTAGAAACTTCCATGCGCCCCATCCCAGTGGCCAAGCTTGGAGCTGGACCCCCAGGATGGAGCCGCTTGGACGGCAGGCAGGCAGGGGCTGTGGTGCATGGGCTGCCCTGGCTCCAGAGTCAGGCCCCGGCTTCTCCTTCCAGCCCTGTCACTCCACGGACCACATACCTTCAGCAAATCACGGGTCCCTCTGGCCTTCCTTCTGTCCACCCCGGGGGCCTCGGCTTCCAGTATTGGTGCCTCTTCCTTTGCTGGAGCCCTGGTCTTCCCTGAGGGTTCCACCTTCCCTGCCAACACCACCTTCCCGCCTGCATCCCTGGCTGGTGAGGGGCTCCTGCTCAGGACCGGGCTGGCAGAGCTGAGAGGCCCCTCCCCTCTCCCTCTTCTTACATGAGATTCTGGGAATAAAGCGGCTGTCGGGCAGTAGCGGGGCTCCAGCCTCCACCCCACACCTGCCACCTGTGTCCATCGGGTCTTCCTCCGAAACATGGGGGCTTCCGATAGTTCCCATGCAGGGCAGTGGCTGGATTCAGTGCATAACGCACATCAATGCCTTGTCCTGTGCCAGGCATGGCCGGGTGTTCAGAGCTCTGTTCCTGTCTCACTGAGGAAACCTTAGGTCCTCAGTCTCCCCACCTGTATCTCCACCCTGTGCCGTGGGGCTGCAGAGGGTGGGATGGGTTAAGGGGCATGAATGCACTTGGCCCCAGGAGTCCCTAGTGGTGGAAGAGTGGGATGAGCAGAAATGATGGCCATTGCATTACAGGGCTGGGGGCGACCCCGCCTGACGGCTCTGGGCTCCTCTCTTCCCTTTTCACCTCCTCTGCGCCTGGGTCCGGCGTGTCCAGCAGGTGGCAGCCTCGGCCCACGCTCAGCCCTCCCGTGCCCCGCCCACCTGGCCCCTTTCCAGCGTCAGCTCATTCCCCTCCCGGAGGGGCCAGAGATTTTGCCTTGTGTATTGGGTGGATGATGGGGTGTGGGTAGGATTTAGGGTAAGGGCGCGGCCGGGCACTCCCTGCACACCCCATTTCTCTAGCTTGGCCTCTGCTGCCGCTGACGCGGCCTCTACCCCTGGCATTTTCTTTGCGTGCCCTAACCCTGTGGGGTCAGGCAGCTCTGGTCCAACCCCAGGCCCCTGCCCCTTTCTGACTGTGAGTCCTTGAGTGGATGTCCCCTTTCTCTGAGCCTCAGTGTCACATCCATTTTCCTGGGAGTGTGCATCAATGGCCGTGGACTGCCCAGAACGTAGGTGCCCGAAGACCTGACTCTTTCCCTGGCGCCTCTTAAACAGCGTGTGCTGTGGGTGGGCAGAGCTGACCCCGGGAGGGAGCTGAGGGGCTGCCCTGAGACTGTGGAGGGTTCCCCCGCTCCCTGGGCCCCCTCACTTCTTCCCGACTCCCACAAACCCTGTTGGCAGGGCAGGGCAGTCCCAGGAGAGGGTCTTGTACCTTAGAGGTGGGTCTTCAGGTTGTGCACTCGAGGATGTAAGGTCATCTGTGCATCAGGCTGTGGGTGGGAGGGACAGCCCCTGTGGTTCTGAGGATGGCCCTGTGGGAGTTCGAGTGTGTGGGGGTCCGTGTGGGGGAGGACACAGGCATTCTGGGGCTCCAGCATGCTGGAGGGAGGAGGTTGTGTGCTCTGGGTGTAAGGACTGTGTCTGGGACACCAGTCTCAGGGGTGTGAGTGAGAGAGAGGAAGAGTCGATGGTTCATGGATGTTACTTGTATGTCTGAGGCAGGAGCTATGTGGTATGATGGCTGTGCCTCCTGACTGAGCCTGTGGGTGTGAAGGTGTAACTGGGGCGTGTGTGTGTGTGTAGCACAAAGATAAACCCAGCTTCCTTTGAGAAACTGCATAGGGCATTCGACATTTTCAGGTCTGAACTCCTGGTCTCCTGATTTCTCCCACATTCGAGGGACAGGGTGGGGTTTGTGCTCTGTAGCAGCTTCCAGACAGACAAGTCGGGCCCTGGAATGCACTGCGAGCATTCACGACTCTCCCAGCCCCCAGCCCGGGCGGGACGTCCAGCAGGCAACAGCCCTGGCCTCCACACCTTGCCAAGGGGAAGCCCAGGGCTGCACTCAGGAAACCTGGCTCCAGGAAGGACTGCTGAGTGCCCTTGGGCCAACTGCTTCCCCTCTCTGATTCCTGCCCCTGCCTTCCCAACACGGGTTGGAAAAGCACCTGCGTGATGGGTCAAGTGCTTCACAGAAGACAGGGAGGCTGGTGAGGGTAGTGGTTAAACACAGCCTTGGGCATCAGTAAGACTTGGGTTCAAATCCCAGCTCCTCCCCGCCCCACCTTGTCCTTTTTTGTTTTGTTTTGTTTTTTGAGAGTTGGAGTCTCACTCTGTCACCCAGCCTGGAGTGCAAGTGGTGCAATCTCAGCTCACTGTAACCTCCACCTCCTGGATTCAAGTGATTCTCCTGCCTCAGCTCTCCAAGTAGCTGGGACTACAGGGATGCACCACTACACCCAGAGCATTTTTGTATTTTTAGGAGACGAGGCTTCACTGTATGCTGGCTAGGCTGCTCTCTAACTCCCGACCTCAGGTGATCTGCCCGCCTTGTTCTCCCAAACTGTTGGGATTACAGGTGTGAGCCACCATGCCCGGCCCCCGGCTCCTCCCTTTCGATGCCGATTTGCTGAGTTATGCCTCTCCTCACAGCCTCAGTTTCATCACCTGTAATGCAGGGCCATCGCACCACATAGAGAGCTCGGTGATAAAAGACTGAACAAAATACAACAACAGCGAAACTTCCATAGCCCTTTTTACGACCCAAGCAGTGCTCTACAATTTTCATATTAAGTCACTGAATCCTCCCAATGACACTTTGAGGTAGGTGCTATCATCAGTCCCACTTAACAGTTAGGGAAACTGAGATCTCAGAGCTTGGGTAACACACACATGATTAGACAGCTAAGAAGTGGTGGCATCAGGATTCGAACCCGGGCCAACGAGGCTGCTAGGACCTGCTAAACATATCACCTGAAATACTAGGGATGGGCCAGGTGTGGTGGCTCACGCCTGTAATCCCAGCACTTTGGGAGGCCGAGGCAGGCAGATCACTTGAGGTCAGGAGTTCGAGACCAGCCTGGCCAACATGGTGAAACACTTTCTCTGCTAAAAATGCAAAAAATTAGCTGGGCGTGGTAGCAGGCACCTGTAATCCCAGCTACTCAGGAGGCTGAGGCAGGAGAATTGCTTGAACCCGGAAGGTGGAGGTTGCAGTGAGCAGAGATTGTTTCATTGCACTCCAGTCTGGGTGACAAGAGTGAAACTCTGTCTCAAAAAACAAACAAACAAACAAACAAACAAAAACGAAGCACGGACCTGCCTCTTAAGCACTCAACTGCTATCGTTCTTAGGCCTCTCTCTTAATGAGTAGCAACTGAAGCTCAAGTCCAGCAGACACAGACACAAATGTTTATTCCAGGAAGAGTTCTAAGAAACGAGCTTCTTAGAGCCTGTGTCATGGGGCAGCAAGTCCTGGGGCTTTCGGAGCCAGCCCCCTCCCTTCAGCAGCTAAAGCAGCAGCACCACCATTTTACAGAGCAGAGCATGGAAGCCAGAGGGGTGGTGGGGCAGGGGGGTGGTCCTTCCCTGGCTCAGGCAGATGGGAAGATGAGGAAGCCGCTGAAGACGCTGTCAGCCTCGGAGCCCTGGTAAATGTGGCCCTTACTGGGGTCTTTTTCGATCCAGACCTGGTCACCCCTCTGCAGATGAAGCACCGTGCCCCCCGACACCACCTGGAAGATCCCCTTGCTGTTGGTGTCACAGAAGCCCAGGGAGCGTCGGACCTGGCCCCTGGGGGAGGATATGATGGACAGGCAGATGTCCCGCTTGGACACCACCTGGAAGGTGAAGTAGTAGTAGCCAGGTACGGCACAGACGAAGCGGCCCGAGTTGTTCTGGTACGGGCCCTCCTGGTTGGTGATGACTGTGTCGAAGATGACCACGTTACCTCCCATTGGTGGGTTCCGCCTAATGGCCGAGAAGGCCGGCCGTGGCTGGTCCCTGATGTTTCCTGGATTGCCCTTGATGCCTTTAATTCCTGGCATGCCACGAATCCCGAGGGGGCCACTGGGCCCTGGGTAGCCCACCTTGCCAGGGTTTCCAGGGGGCCCGGGTTCCCCCTGGTCTCCTTTAAGGCCTCGGATGCCTGTCCGGATGCCAGGGGCCCCTGTGGGGAGAAATGTCAGATTGGGAGTGAGAGTCCAAAGCCTACCGGTCCTCAGGGAGAGAATTGGACCCCCTGAGTCTATGGAATAAAGGGCCAGGAAGTACCTGGGCCTCCAGAACATTGGCTATGACTGGCTGTGTGACTTAGGGCAAGTGTCTCAACCTCTCTGAGCCTCTCCATCTGTAAAGTGGAGAGGAGTGTGAACAGGCACTTGGGAAAGTGTCAGGTTCTGGGAAATGCATGGTGCTCTGGCTGCTCTGCTGTGCTCCTGCTTAAGGCTGGGCACTCCATCCCCCTCCACGGCACTGACCTTGACTTCTGCAGGTTCAGGTATCCCACGTAAGATGCCCGGATGCAAATTATTGCAAATGTCTATGTGATCCGTCCGGTCTGCTTTGGATTAGGAGGCTCAGGGGGATTTCATGAGACTCCCTTTCTGCTCTGATCAGGGCCTCCTCTCTTTCCCATCACCCCCTGCCTTTCTTCTAGAATGTGAGAGTTTCTGAAGCCTAAAGGGGCTGGGGAGGGGGAAGCAGGGACAGCCGAGGGTGCTGGAAGGAAGTGAAGGGGCAGTCGCAGTTATTTGGTCCCTCTCTATGTGCCACGCAGGGTTAGTTCTCCATTTTACAGATGAGGCCACTTAAGCTGAGAGAGGGCTGATAACTTGCTTGAGGTCACACAGCAAGGCAGGGGCTCCTGAGTCTAAACTCTGGGTCCTCATTATGCTGGTGAGAGAACCATGAACAAGGACTCATCACTGCTGCTGGAACTTTCACATTCACAGCTCAAAGCAAGTCATTCTCCAGAGGGGGAAGGTGAAGCCAAAGAAAGAGGACCCAGGCAGTCAACGGGAGTGAAGAGGCTGGGGACATGGCCCAGGGAGAAGGCTGGGCCTCCCTTAGCCCCTGTGGCCAAGTGCGAACTGGAGAGGATTCACAGGGCGCTGGGGGCAGACAGACTTCTGATTCTCAGTGCCATCCCCAAGCCTTCGCCCTGGAGGCCAGGCCAGGCTGAGGTTGGAGGGGCTGGGTCCCCAGGGGGGTGCTTACCCGGCTCCCCTTGCTCCCCCTTGAGGCCTGGCCGCCCCGGTCTGCCGGGTCTTCCTGCCACCCCGTCCTTCCCGTTTGGTGCTCGGCACACGTCCTGGGTCACCGTAGAGGCCAGCGATATGGCCAGCACACAGACCACCAGCCAGCCCCGGGGCCCCTCCATGATGCCCCTGTGGAGACACGGGAGGGCCTGGGCAGGCTGGACATCACATACTCACACCCAGCTCACACCCTTGGGTCCCATGTACTCCGTGATATATGCACACCCCTCCCCCAATGCACATGCTCCCTCCAGGGCTCTCAGCGTCCACTCTCAATCCAGCTTCAGGGACCCCACGCATATACTCAGAACCACAAACTCTCACACACACACACACACACACACACACACACACACACACACACACACAACCGAGCATACCCACCTCATCACACACTCACAAACAAACACAGCCTCTCACCCAGATACCTACAAAACACATTATGGAAACTTGGAAATCCACTACACACCCCTAGACCCACAACTGATACCCAAATAGACTCTGTCCCTCACTCGCACCAACACACACATTCGTACACTCTCACAGGTAATCGATTTCATTGAACAAATATGTATCGAGCGCCTGTCCCTTATTTAATGAACACTCGCTCACCCAGATGGTGGAGCTGTGCATACACACAGGAATTCTCAAACACCCAGCACGACACCTGCTCACCCTTCTGCATGCTCAGTGCCTTTCAGCATCCACCTGAGAATGGCTGGTTGGCTGCCCCCACCATCCCTCTGCTGGGTCCCACTGCCGGCTGTAGCACCCCAGCCTTTTCCCAGTTTCTTATGTGTTTCGGGGCCAGACTCAGGAACCCTGGTCTTACCCATCAGTTGTTGGGTCTAACTTACCTCCTCACACCCTCCCCCAAGCTCTGGCTCTAGGAGTTAAAGTCCCTCCACTCCCCCATTCTGGGTGGATCAGTGCCGCACCCCCATCCCTGACCTGCCGCAGAATCAGCCACACTTATTTCCCTCCCTCCCTGCCTCAGTTGTCCAGCCCCCTGGGCCAGCTCCCCTGGGTCCTGGAACTCCACAGCCCGCTCCCTCTGGGATTCTGGCCTCACCTGCCTCCCGTTGTCAACTCCAACTGGATGTTCCTGCCCTCTGCACAGGGCCCCTGTGGGCTCCCCAGCAGGAGTGGCGCCAGGCTGTGGCCAAGTTTCACATCCCTTCCCACTTCCCCTTCTCCAGACCTGCCCCCTGAACTTCCCCAGGGCCCAGAAGTTCACCAGGGACATTTCAAGCAGACTTCAGCAAGACAGGCACACTGGGTGTCCTGCCCCAGCAACAGCTGGTGTGGGGGTGGGGGCAGTGAGGCCAGCATCTGTGAGGATGTGGGGTGGAGGCCGTGCAGGGCAAGGCTCTGAGAACCAGAGAAGTACAGAACACCAGAGCGGAAGGAATCTTTAAAAAAATCTGTCCCTTGTAGGACTTTTCATGATTATGAAAGTGACATGCAATTCATTGCCAAAGGCTTGGAAAATACAAAGAAGAAAGAGCAGTGCATTGGTGAGAAGGAAGCACAGTGATCTGTTTCTAGACTTGCTGCTTCCCAGTTGCATGTCTTGGGAAATTACTTGACCTCCTGGTCCCTCAGTTTTACCTGTACATTAGGAATGAGGGTCTACCTCATCTGATTATGACAGGTAAACACTTAATCATTAGCTTTTAGAAAAACAACATCGAGAAAAAGAGCAAGTCTTGGTGCTGGGGCTCATACCTGTAATCCCAGGACTTTGGGAGGCGAAGGCAGGTGGATCACTTGAGGTCAGGAGTTCGTGACCAGCCTGGCTAATATGGTAAAACTCCACCTCTACTAAAATTTTTAAAAATAGCCAGCCATGGTAGCATGCACCTGGGTAGTCCCAGCTATTTGGGAGGCTGAGCTGGGAGGATTGCTTGAGCCCAGGAGGTTGAGGCTGCAGTGAGCTATAATCTTACCACCGCACTCCTGCCTGGAAGACAGAACAAGACCCCATCTCAAAAAAGCAAAACAGATGGCAGCAGCGGGCCATCTGGAATGGGTGCTGCCATCACACCGGCTGCAGCAGCGAGTCACAGCCAGGGATGCATGCTCCATGTCGTCAATGGAAGCTGGGGACAGTGGGAACCCCGCCCTCCTGGGCACCATTGCAGCTGCACAAACTACAGCTGAAGACCCAGGCTTCCTGCTCCATAGAGCAGGTGGGGGCCTCGCCGCCCCCCATGCAGCTGTAGCCACCTAAACTGCAGCTGTGGACCCAGGCATCCCTGCACTCTTGGGGGCCTGGGAAGGCCTCCCCACCCACCCTTGCAGGCTTGGAAGCGCCTGCTCCCACTGCCTGGCTTCTCCCTGCTCCTGGCGGGTTGTGTGCATGCTTGGGGCAGTGCTGACATGCAGCCCCCTGCTGCCTGAGTCCCCTCCAGACTTTGGGCACTATCATGGGAGGGAAGCCAAGGGGGCACTGAGGGCAGCTTGGCGCTGGCCTGCAGGCACCCCTTGGCATGAGAAGCCTGGGCATCATGAATAGCAGCAGGAGTCAGACAGGCTCCTGGGTGGAAGTGGGTAGGTCCCTGGTAAGGACCCACCTTCAGGCCAGGGAGGGCCTGAAGTCTGGGGGCCAGGCTGCTTGTCCCACGGACTGGTGTAGGAACTTGTGGTGCCTTTTCTGGGCCTGCCTGTGGCCACCCATGGACCAGTCAGCATGCACCTCCTCCCCTCTGAGGCCCATGAAAGCTCCAGGCTCAGCCAGAGCTGGGCAGACATAGGGATGACCAGCTGCCGAGAGGAGCTACCCACTCCAGGGCCTCCTTCTGCCGAGAGCTGCAGAGATGGCAGAACGACCTGCTGCAGAAAGGAGCTTCCCACTCCAGGGCCTTCCCTCTCCTGAGAGCTGGGAAGGTGACAGGATGACCTGCCTGCAAAGAGGAGCTTCCCACTCCAGGGTCTCCCCTCTGCTAAGAGTCAAACCCTCATCAGGGCACCCTGGCTGCAGAAAGGAGCTGACCCCTGTGGGAGGCTGAGCTGTTCTATTGCTCAATAAAGCTCCTCTTCATCTTGCTCACCCTCTGCTCGTCTGCGTACCTTATTCTTTCTGGTCACAGGATAAGAATGTGGGAGCTGTCAAATGGCGGGGCTAAAAGGGCTATAACACAAACAGGGCTGAAACATGCCCCTTATTTGCCATGTTGTGGGTGAAGAGAAAGCAAGAAGAGCTGCAGCCCTTTGGGGAACCCAGACCTGAGAGTTCCTCAAGCCAGGGCTATGACGTCCTTTCTGGGGCCCTGTGGTTCTTGGTGTCTGCAAGCTTCCAGGTGCTACCATGTTCCCCAGTACCACCCGCAGAAGCTGCTTGTGGTGTGCCTGGTCCAACCGCAGTCTCGCAGAGAACCGGCATCTGTGCTGGCACCTGGAGCTGCTCAGCCTTGGCAGCAGCCAGCACGTCTGACTGTGTGCAGTGGCTGGACCCCACGCTCACTCATGCACCTCTCACTGTTCCATGCCTGACTTGTCATGGGCAGATGTGGGACCCAGGCTGGAAACGTGAGCTGAGTGCAGCCTGCCAGGCAGAGTGGGTGAAACAGGCACAGTGGGCCTGAGCTAAACTTGGGCAAAGGTGCCACCAGCCACAGAGGTTTCCTGTCAGAAAAATGGCACCCCAAAGATCCCGTGATACCATCTCAGAAAAACACAACAACAAAAAAACCCAGCAACAAAATCTGTGAGTTCCACCATCTAGAGATAATTGCTGCTAACGTTTGAACAGGTCATCTAGCCTTACTCAACTTAACTGACAGGGTGCCCGTTACCTGTCAGCACGCACACCGCATTCATTGTCAGCATGGACCCTGAGAATGCTTTTCTTTAGATGGGGGACTCTGTCTCTCCCAGACTGGAGACCAGTGTGTGCAGGCCTGGGCTGACCACATCTGGCTGCTTCTTCTCATGAGCATGTTTTTGTTTGTTTGTTTGTTAGTTTTCTGAGAATGTTTCCAGAGGCAGGAGGAGGAAGAGGAAGAGGAGAGAGGATAAGGGAAGGCTATCGTAAGTGGACAGATGAAGGTGGTCCGGAGCCAGGGTGTTCACGCTGTGGGGGCTTCTTTTTCATTTGAAATCTTGTGTGGCATCTGAATTATGTCAAACAGATAAAAATGGGGATGCTGGGTTGAAGGGCGGGGGCCCAGAGCGCCTCCTGACAGCCCCTGCCACGCTCCCTGGATTCAGAAAGTTCGTAGAGCTGGAATCTCACCCGTTCAACCCATACCTAACTCACAGCGCCTTGGGCAAGTTCTCTCATCTTTCTGAACCCCACTTTCTCCATCTACGAAGATGAGGGAGCGGGTGGGAGGCGGGAAGCCTGCCCCAAAATGGTCTCTAATATCCCTTCCAGTATCCCTCTTCCTCCTCTTCTTCTTCCTCTTCCTCTTCCTCTCCTTCTCCTTCTCCTTCTTCCTCTTCTTCTTCTTTTCTTCTTCTTCTTGAGATAAAGTTTCACTGTATTGCCCAGGCTGGAGTGCAGTGACACAATCTCAGCTCACTGCAACCTCCACCTCCCAGGCTCAAGCGATTCTCTGCCTCAGCCTCCTGAGTAGCTGGTATTACAGGCGCGTGCCACCATACCCGGCTAATTTTTGTATTTTTAGTAGAGACGGGGTTTCGCCATGTTGCCCAGGCTGGTCTCACACTCCTGACCTCAGGTGATTCTCCCACCTCGGCCTCCCAAAGTGCTGGAATTACAGGTGTGGCCACTGCACCCAGCCAAAGCCTAGTTTTCAAAATATATCGAATACCCAGTTTTTATAGAAATACAGTGTGAGAACACGTCAGTGTCTTCCTGTAGGTTGTTAATGCAGGAACCAGCTAGGTGACAAAGCTAGTTCAATGGATATGAAAAAATATGTGTACCTATATGTGGAGAGTTAGTTAAAACAAAAAGAATTCTGGAACATTCATAAGATTGCTAAATTAGATACAAAACTGGTTAATGTTCTATGGGGCAATATGTGTATCTTCTCTATTGAAAGAAATCATTTGCATCTCTACTAGACAAAAATAATTTGCAACTTATCAGTTTTCTACCAGTTAACAGCTATCTTTACCGAATCTGGGCTCTAATCAATAGTAAATAATAAGTCAAGCCAAGCGACATTCCCCTAGAGTGTCAGATGACCCTTAGGAGGGCTTCTTAGATATAGCTCTCATTTGACTTTGAAAGGACACTGGTTATCTATCTGCCTTATTTCCAAGTGTTGGATGATTTTACTTATCAGGCTGTTGCAAGAGTATAAACACTTCCCAAGAAATAAAAGACATCGATAGTAATGCACATATCATTAGTGTGAGAAGTAGAAGGGTCAGCAATGGCCCTGTGAATGTCACAACAGGGACACCTTCAGGCAGACAGGAAGGGCGTATTCTTCCATTTCTCCAGAGCCCAGACTCCTGGACGGGACGTGGGAGGTGTGGGGAAGAGAGAAAATTCCTAGCCATGCCTGCACTGTCACAGTGAGGTTCAGTCTCAGAGCGGGGTCACGGGTCAAATAAATAACCAAAAAATAATTTTTAAATGACTCAAATTCTTTATGGCGGAGTCACGTCTCATTTAAGGGTTGGGTTACAAAATTGGCATATGAGGCAAACATTGTAAATGGTGAGTATGACCTTTGGAAAAATATCTTTGGACAGCACCACATGAAAGACTGTATTACTGTTTCACAATAGTCTTTTTTTTTTTTTTTCAGACAGAGTTTCACTCTTGTTGCCCAGGCTGGAGTGCAATGGCACGATCTTGGCTCACTGCAACCTCTGCCTCCCTGGTTCAAGTGATTCTCTTGCCTCAGCCTCCTGAGCTCCCAAGTAGCTGGGATTACATGTGTGCACCACCACACCAAGCTAATTTTTTTTTTTTTTTTTTAGTAGAAACAGGGTTTCACCATGTTAGCTAGGCTGTTATCAAACTTCTGACCTCAAATGATCCACCCACCTTGGCCTCCCAAAGTGCAGGGATTACAAGTGTGAGCCACCACGCCTGGTCCACAATAGTCTTATGCTGTCCAAAGATACTTTTCCAACAATAATACTCTTAATTTATAATGTTTGCCTCATATGCCAATTTTGCAACCCAAGCCTTAAATGAGAGATGACTCTGCCATAAAGATTTCTAGTCCTTTTGTCTGTGACAGAACAGATTTCTTGTTCTTCAGTTGAGTATCAATTGGTTATGGTTAACCAACCCCCCATTACTCACACACAAAGGAACTGAATCTTTGGAGACTGAGCCATCCTTGGAGGGAAGGTGTTTAGACCATGAGGGGTTCACCAGAGCTGAGGCAGACTTGAGGATAGCAGACCTCTCCCATCCACAGTTCCTCCAGAAATAGGCTCCTGGAAGACAGTATTTGAGGGAATCTGTGGGGATTGCTCCCGTGAGGCCCCTGGGAAATGGGCCTCGCCATACGGTGAGCTTGAGCCCGGACACAGATCCCTAGTTGGGGGAGTCGAGCTGAGGGAAAGTAGGAACCGAGAGAGGAACTATATG
>CAUYQU010012613.1:0-57905 GCA_963574635.1 Cheracebus regulus | reverse complement strand
TCTCTTCCTCTTTCTTTCTCTTTCATTTTTTTCTTTCTTTTGCAGTTTCTTTCTTTCTCTTTTTCTCTCTTTTTCTAAAATCTCTTCCTCTTCCTTTCTCTCTTTCATTCTTTTTATTCTAAAAAAAAAAAAAAAAGAAAGAAATCAAGTGGGAAAAAATATGTTGGGCCAGAGTAGGTAGGGACAACCTCATATTGATAACCCTTTAAAAAAGTCCGAGATGCTTTTATACATGTTACATGGAGAGAAATAGTCACCATTACATGTAATTTACTAATCTTTAAATAATTAATATATACTTACCTCATTTATACAACTAACATATTTAACATCTATTAATTTAGAAAATGAGATTTCTCTTAAGCACTGTTGCAAACTGAATCCCTCTTCTCAAGTTTAAAGTAGCAGATTCTTTGAAATATTTTTTAAAAAGAGAACAAAATATACCAATAGAACAATAATTATAAAACTGAATAGTGTAAAAGTCATAAAATGACTTTGGAAGTAAAACTTTGGAAGTAAATTTGTGTCCACATCATCCCTGTCCCGATTCTAATTCTGGTTCTCTTTATGCTTCTGGGTTTTTTTCTTTCTTTCATTGCTTCCTTGGTTTATGATTATACTTAGCCAAGAAAGTCCGGCTTAGCTTCTCAAATGAGCTGCTAATGTTCCAAAATTTAGAATATGTGAATCAAGTCTGTTATCCATCTGAAGGTTTTCCAGTTACACATTGTACCTTACATCTGAAATAGTCCAAATTACTGACTCAGGACAATCAGATATGCTTTGATTTTTCTGTTACCTAGTCTTTTCTTCAAAATGATCCTGGCCCTGAACGCATTGTCTTTGTAGTCTAATAAACATCTGCTTTCCAGTTCTTATTCTGGAAATCTTTTTCTTATTTTACTACCAACAGAAAACTGTTTATATAACTGCTTTGGGTCTAAGTATAAAGTTAATCTGATTCATTGAAAATAAAAGTTTTTTTCTCATCTCTCAACCATTATGACTTGCAACACAGACACCTTAAGTCAAGGCTGAGGAGTATGGATATTGATCTATAGGGAATGTTAACCAATGAAAGGTTCTAAGTAAAGGGTAGCTTCACGTATGCTTCAGAGGAATCAATCTGGCCTCACAGAGAAGATGAATTAGAGTAAATGGGTAGGAACCAGGGAGCCAGAGGCCAATTGGGGAGACTACAGTCTGGGTGAGGAGTAATTAAAACCTAAAGCCGGGCAGTAGCTGTGGGAGCAGAGAGATTGGCAGAACAAAGCCACATCATCTGTTTCAAAATCCCAAATGTGATTTACTCAAGTCCTGTTCAATGAAGGATAGAGATCAGGCAGTAAAATGGCTGTGGTTTTACTTGGACTAATGGTGCCAATTTGAGAACAATTTTGATAGCTGCTACTTTAGTGCTTCAGTATGCACTAGAAGAAATGTGCCAAATTACCCACAAATGAAACAGAGACCCTGTGAAAAAGCAATGAGCAAGACAGGAAATGTTAGCATTGCCCATGTTGCAGTCATCATGCTAAAACTGCTCCAGTTAATGAAGCATCTAATATGCTGCTTGAATCTTATTTGTGCCTTAACTTTGTAGGTATAGGATTATGACGTGTCTATTATGGAATTTAGCATTCTAATCCTTCCACTTATACTCTTAAAAATAACATTTGTTTTTTTCTCATTAAAAACATTTTATATTGTATTGCACATAACAATTACATTCGAATTTAGAAAACACAGAAAAGCATAATGAAGAAAATAATGATCACTTTTAAACCTACCACACAGAGAAATCTACTGTTAAAACTTATTCTTTTAAAATGAGGCTAGGATCATTATAATTATTTTATTCAGTAATATTCCATTCCTGTAACAGTAAACCATAGTGTTTCCACTATCTTTAAATAGTTTTCTAAGACAGGGGTCAACAAGCTACTCTAGCCCGCCATCTGCTTCTGTAGTTTTGTGGGCGCAGAGCCATGGACATTTGTTTATGTACTATCTATGTCTGCCTTTGCAGTACAAGAGGAAAATTGAATAGTTATGAAAAAGGCAGCACAGCCTGAGGAGCTGGAAATATTTACAATCTGGCTCTTTACAAAAAGTTTGCTAACTCCTGCTTTAAAAGATTATTTTAATGACAGCACATAACTAGATCAAAAGGCAATTCCATTGGACAGTGCATGAGCCAGTGGTTAGAAGCACAGTGCTGGTGCCATGTTGTCTGAGTTTGTATCCCAGCACAACCATTTAAGAAACCGTATGAGCTTACCTAACTTATTTCACCTCTCTGTGCCTCAGTTTTCTCATCTGCAAAGTAGGAAAAATAATAGTGTTATCCTCATAAAGTTGTGATGAAGATGTGGTGGACCCTATGATGCACCTCCAGATTTTTTTTCAGTCATTAGTGACTTCTTCCTTCAGCTCTGGGGAGTGCTTCCAGCACTCAGGTGTTAACTTTCTTTGGGGACTGCCTTACCCAAGGAAATTGCCCCACTCAAAATCATGCCTCTTCCAAGGTACAGTTCACATTGAGTTACACATCCACATCAGTGAAATAGTATAAAGGCCCATGGCCCAGCTCCCAGCTCAGGACAACTCTGAAGGACCAGTCCAGTTCCAGAGTTACCCATGGGCTGGCTGAGGCCTTTTATTGGCATTGCATAGCTGCTCAATTTCACCCTCTGCCTAATTTCCCTTCTTCCTCTTCCATCCTCAGGTGCTGATCCAAACAATACTCCCTAATGAATATGCTACATCCTAGCCTCCATCTTAGAATCTGGTTCTCAGGAAACCTAACCTGAGATAGTATGTTAAACGGGTCTATATTTTAAAATCTCTGACACAGAATAGATGCTATATATTTACATAATTGTTTTTAAATAAATAAACAATCCAGTGGGGAAAAAGTGGAATGGAAATACAAGTTAAAGAAGAAAAAATAGAATAGCGTAAAACTTCCTACAATTGAAGAACAACTTAATCACAAAATTTTTGTTACAAAATTTAATTATATAGATCAAGCAGTGGTTATTGGTGGAGATAATCCACATTGACAACTGTGAAATATTCCAATGTTAATATTTATTCATTTATTTTTATAAATCTTTTAAAAATGTGCACTATTTTTTTAAATAGTATGTATATACATTTGTGGGATACATAAGGTGTTTTGATACAAGCATGCAATGTGAAATAATCCAATGCTAATCTTTAAATACAGGTGACAAATACCAATCAGATTCTCATAACATGTTCAGGATCTACATAAACTTGATTCTGAACCTAGTTCAATACACAAGGGTAAGAGAATGACAGTGTAATTACCAATAATTAAACCGAAGGCATAATTTTCCAAATCACTTTTAGTAAGTGAATATATTCTGATATATCTGTATCATACAGTGGATTCCTAACCTCAAGGATTCAGAGAACAACATCAGGGCCCAATACAAGTCCCCCAGAGTTACAGCACACAGTCCAGGAGTTGAGAGCTTCAGCATTGGCCCCCTAAAATCTTCCAATACCAAAGCCGGTTGGCTGAATCCATCTTATACTACAACCAAACCCTCAAGGTCACCATACTGGATGAAAGAAAAAAAAACACCCAATGGTCAGCAACCTCAAAGACTGAAGAAACATCAACCCACAAAGATGAGAAAGAACCAACCCAAGAACTCTGACAACTCAAAAAGCCAGAGTGCCTTCTTTCCTCCAAATGACCACACCACCTCTCCAGCAAGGGTTCTGAACTAGGCTGAGATGACTGAAATGACAAAAATAGAATTCAAAATACTAATTTTGAGCCAAAATATGAATAGGTACAAATACTAGCCTTGAATGTAAATGTCTTCAGGTTCCTCACCACCACATGGCACATACTCTAAAATCAACCACATAATTGGACCCAAAACTCTCCTCAGCAAATGAAGAAGAACTGAAATCATAATAACCACTCTCTTGGACCACAGTGCAATCAAATTAGAAATCAAGACTAAGAGACTTGTTCAAAACCATACAATTATATGGAAACTGAGTAACCTACTCCTGAATGACTTTTGAGTAAATAATAAAATTAAGGCAGAAATCAAGAAGCTGTTTTAAACTAGTGAGAACAAAGATACAATGTACCAGAATCTCTGGGACACAGATAAGGCAGTGTTAAGAGGAAAATTTATAGCAGTAAATCCCCAAATTAAAAAGTTAGAAAGATCTCAATTTAACAACCTAACATCTACAACTAAAAGAACTAGAGAACCAACAGAAAACTGACCCTAAAGCTAACAGAAGACAAGAAATAACCAAAATCAGAGATGAACTAAATGAGATTGAGACACAAAAAAAAGATTCAAAAGATCAATGAATCCAGAAGTTTGTTTGTTTTTTTAATTAATAAAATATACCACTAGCTAGACTAATAAAAAAGAAAAACAGAAGATCCAAATAAGCACAATTAGAAACAACAAAAGGGACATTACCATTGACTTCACAGAAATACAAATAACCATCAGAGAATATTATGCACATCTCTATGTACATAAACTAGAAAATCTAAAAGAAATAGATAAATTCCTGGACACATACACCCTCCCAAGACTAGGCCAGGAAGAAGTTGAATCCCTGAACAGACCAATAACAAGCTCTGAAATGGAATTAGTAGCAGACCACCAATTAAAAAAATAATAATCAAACCCCAGGACCAGACAGATTCATAGATGAATTCTACCAGAGCTGGTACCATTTCTACTTGAAACCATTAAAAAAAAATTGAGGCAGAAGGACTCCTCCCTAACTCATTCCATGAAGCCAGCATCATCCTGATACCAAAACCTGGCAGAGACACAACAAAAAAAGAAAACTTCAGGTCAATATCTTTGATGAACCTTCATGCAAAAATTTTCAACAAAATACTTGCATACTAAATCCAGAAGAACATCAAAATCTTATCTACCATTATCAAGTAGGTTTTATCTCTGCAATGCAAGATTAGTTCAACATATGCAAATCAATAAACATGATTTGTCTCATAAATAGAACTAAAGACCAAAAACCACGATTATCTCAATAGATGCAGAAAAGCTTTCGATAAAATTCAACATCACTTCATGTTAAAAAAAAAAACCTCTCAATAAACTAGGTATGGAATGAACATACTTCAAAATAATAACAGCCATCTATGACAAACCCACAGCCAACATCATACTGAATGGGCAAAAGCTGGAAGCATTTCCCTTGAAAATCAGCACAAGGCAAGATGCCCTCCATCACTTCTATTCAACATAGTATTGGAAGTCTTAGCTAGAGGAATCAGGCAAGAGAAAGAGAGAAAGGGCATCTAAATAGGAAGAGAAGTCAAACTATCCCTGTTTGCAGATGACACAATCCTATAGGTAGAAAACCCCATAGTCTTTACCCAAAAGCTCCTTCAGCTTATAAATAACTTCAGTAAAGTCTCAGGATACAGAATCAATGCACAAAAATCAATAGCATTTCTATATACCAACAGCAGTCAAATCACAAACACAATCCCATTCACAATTGCCAAACAAAATAAAAATAAAATACCTAGGAAGACAGCTAACCAGGAAGGTGAAAGAGCTCTACAAGGAGAACTACAAAACACAGCTCAAAGAAATCAGGGATGACACAAACAAATGAAAAAAACGTTTCATGCTCAGGGATAGGAAGAATCAATATTGTTAAAATGACCACACTGCCCAAAGCAATTTAGAGAGTCAATGTTATTTCTATCAAACTACCAATGGCATTCTTCACAGAACTAGAAAAAACTATTTTAAAATTCACATGGAACCAAAAAAGAGCCTGAATAGCCAAAGTACTCCTAAGCAAAAAGAACAAAGCTGGAGGCATCACACTACATAACTCCAAACCATACTACAGGGCTACAGTAACCAAAACAGAAAGGTACAGGTATAAAAACAGACACATTGACCAATGGAACAGAATAGAGAGCCCAGAAATAAGGCTGTACACCTACAACCATCTGATCTTCAGCAAGGCTGACAAAAATAAGCAACGGGGAAGGGGCTCCCTATTCAATAAATGGTGCTGAGATCACTGGCTAGCTATATGCAGAAGATTGAAACTGGAACCCTTCCTTATACCATATACAAAAATTAACTCAAGATGGATCAAAGACTTAATGTAAAATCCAAAACCATAAAAACCCTGGAAGACAACCTAGGCAATACTATTCTGGATGTAGGAATGGACAAAGATTTCATGACAAAGACACCAAAAACAGCTGCAACAAAAGCAAACATTGACAAATGGGATTTAATTAAACTAAAGAGCTTCTGCACAGCAAAAGAAACTATCAACAGATTAAACAGACAACCTGCAGAAAGGGAGAAAAATTTTGCAAACTATACAACTGACAAAGGTCTAATATCCAGCATCTATAAGGAACTGAAACAAATTTATGAGCAAAAACAAAACCCTATTAAAAAGTAGGCAAAGGACATGAACCGACACTTTTCAAAAGAAGACATACATGTGGCCAACAAGCAAATGAAAAAAAAGCTCAACATCACTGATCATTAGAAAAATGCAAATCAAAACCACAACGAGATACCATCTCATACCAGTTAGAATGGCTATTATTGAAAAGCCAAAAAATAACAGATGCTAGCAAGGTTGCAAAGAAAAAGGAATACTTATACACTGTTAATGAGAGTATAAGTTAGCTCACCAATGGTGGAAAACAGTGTGGCGATTCCTCCAAGACCTGAAAACAGAACTATCATTTGACCCAGCAATCCTATTACTGGATATATATCCAAAGGAATATAAATCATTCTATTATAAAGACACATGCACATGTATGTTTATTGTGGTACTATCATAATAACAAAGACAAGGAATCAACCCAAGCACCCATCAATGGTAGACTGGATAAAGGAAATGTGGTAAATATACACCATGGAATACTATAGAGCTGTAAAAATGAATAAGATCATGTCCTTTGCAGGAACATGGATGGATCTGGAGGTCATTATCCTTAGCAAACTAATGCAGGAACAAAAAACAAAATACCACATGTTCTCATTTATAAGTGGAAGCTAAAAGATGAGAACACATGGACACATGGAGGGAAATAACAGACGTTGGGGCTTACCAGGAGTGGAGGGGATGAGGGAGAGAATCAGGAAAAATAACCAACAGGTACTAGGCTTAATCCCTAGGTAACTAAATAATCTGTACAATAAACCCCCATAACAAGAGTTTACCTATATAGCAAACCTGCACATGTACCCAAGAACTTAAAACAAAAGTTTCAAAAAAATCTTCTTTGCCGTATTCAAACATAATTCTTAGTATTGAGGGAAATCTGAATTCACATATGCTTTGTCAAATCTTTCCAAACCCTTTTTTTTCTTCGAGACAGGGTCTCTCTCTGTTGCCCAGGCTGGAGTGCAGTATCACAGTCTTGGCTCACTGCAGCCTCCGCCTCCTAGGTTCAAGTGAGTTTCCTGCCTCCTGAGTAGCTGGGACTACAAGTGTGCACCACCATGCCTTGCTAATATTTTGCTTGTATTTTTTAATAGAGATGTTGTTTCACCATGTTGGTCAGGCTAGTCTTGAACTTCTGACCTCAGGTAACCCACCAGCCTCAGCCTCCCAAAGTGCTGGGATTACAGGCATGAGCCACCACGCCCAGCCCTGTTTTGTTTACAATTTAAAGATTTAAAAAATATTAGAAATCATATACTTGACAACTATGTAAATTTATTTTGACAATGTTAATCCCAAAATGTATGAGGAAGTGTACTGATTCTAGAAATTTATTTGGGTATATGCTAGAAAACATTTTGAAGGGCACTATTTTAAGGTATCTCCAATCTTCTGATATTCAACCTTTGTGAAAAGATTTCCTAAGCTATGGCACATGTTTACAGCACCTTCATTTCAGCTTGATACCTCCCCAGCCTCCATCTAAAAGCGAAACTTGCTCTCAGGTACAGACTCATTTTGTTCATGTGGAAATAAAAAGAATTGGGATTAGCCAGTCACAGACTCCGCAAAATGTTCCAGTACTGTAGTAACTGAATTGCTGCCAGGAGCAGCTGTAAATAAGGAATAAATTGGCTGTCCTTCAACTGCTGTCCTTTTTGTTTTAAAACTGTAACAAAAATCCTGTCCCGATAACCACAACATAAATGGAGAAGCTTAAAAAGAACATCCTAGCCAGGCGTGGTGGCTCCTTCCTGTAATCTCAACACTTTGGGAGGCTAAGGCAGGCGAATCACTAGAGGTCAGGAGTTTGAGACCAGCCTGGCCAACATGGTGAAACACTGTCTCTACTGAAAATAAAAAAGTAGCTGGGCGTGGTGGTGCATGCCTGTAATCCCTGTTACTTGGGAGGCTGAGGCAGGAGAATTACTTGAACCCAGGAGGCAGAGGTTGCAGTGAGTCAAGACTGCGTCACTGCAGTCCAGCCTAGGTGACAGAGACAGTCTCCGTCTCAAAAAAAAAAAAATCCTATTAGGGATACAAAAGTTTAAATTAAAAACAAAATACTGAGACGAACTACAGCAGCTTTAGGATCTACTGTAAAACACGTTTAGTAAAGGCAACTAGTGTCATCTCAGACCAGTCTGTCAAGTTCTCTGCTACGGTTTACTGTTTCCAAAAGATATAAAGCACTCACCCAGCTCACTAAATGTTTTTTGGATACCAATGCAACAGGTGCTCAAGGAAATCCAAAGTTCTATACTAAAAGACTGCTACCCATAAGGATGTTGTTTTAGTGGAGAAGGGGAATCAGTTTCGAAAAAGACTGAGAAAAGTGTCATTTATTCCTGTTGGGGGCTTTAGAGGAACTGGTGGCAAGATGAAAAAATATATACTTTCACAAAGCTTCAGTGTAAAAGGAAGTTGAAAAAAGAACATTAGCTGGAGGGGGATGTAGACTAGAGAAAGATGTTGATTTAGGATTTATTCAACAAATTTTTATTGACCAGGTACTCTTTATCAGGCACTGTTTTACATCCTGGGGATTAAGCAGAAAATAAAGTAGACAAAGCCCCTCTGTTTTAGTTAGGGAATTAGCTAAGCTGCTCTAACAGGGCCAAACAATGATTTTTTTTAAAGAATAAAGTTTATTTTCTCTTACATAATGGTTCAGAAGTCTGTGATTGATCCAAGGGAGAAGATGCCCCAGCTCCCTGAGATTAGTTTAGAACTTAGGCTAGTGAGAACAGCTTTGCCTTCCTTCATACATGGCTTCCATTTCCAGTGTGTATCTCTTTTTGCCATTTGCCAGACAGCAGGAAGAGGGAAGAGAAAGTGTATAGCAAGGAGCTTTCATTTTAAGGGACATGATCCAGTTCTATTCACATCTATAACTTTTGATATAACCTTACCTTGCTGAAAGGGAGGCCAAGGAATGTCATGTCTAAGTGGGTCACCAAATGCCCTGGTCAAATTTGAATATAGAGGTATTTCTTCTCACTAAAAAGAAAAAAAAACCAGAATGAAAACTGGGGATAAGGAGAAGACACAGTCTAGAAGTAGGCAACCATAGAAAAGTAAAGAGATGGCGACAGATGTGAAGTTGTGGTAAATATCCTGAAGACAATAATAAAGGAGCTACTTTATAGGTAGTCAGTGACAAGTGAGAAGAGTCTTGAGTGAAGGGTGAGTATGAGTCATGTAGATTTCTGCATTACAGGCAGAGGGAATAGCTAGTGAAGAAGCTCTGAGGCAAGACCATGCTTGTCATGTTTAAGGAACAGTGAAGTCACAGAGACAAAAGACAAACCAGAAGAAAGTGATATGGAACCAAGTGAATGAGATATTTCAAGAGAGAGGAAGTAGTTAAGAAAAACAAAAGTTGCAAGGGTGAAGCTTGAAACTGGCAGCATGGAGGTCATATGTGACCTTGCCAAGCGGCAGTTTTGGTGGCATGGTGGGCACGAAGGACTTAATGGAGTGAATTCAAGGGAGACAGGAAGAAGTGGAATTACAGAAAGCAAATATGGTCCTCTTCTTTGAAGAGAAAATGGGAATGACTTGAGTATGTGTTGAAGGTAAAGAGCCAGTAGAAATGGAGAGGCTAAGATACTTGGAAGTGGAGCAATTGATGGTGGAAGGTCTCAGAAAAGAAAAAATATACGGGGTTCCTCCTTTTACTCTTTGTTACCTAAAAAAAGGTAAGAATGGGAGAGAATCAAAATGTTGGAGAAAGGAAGGAGGAAGTAGTGGGAGGCTGTGGAAATTCTACTTAATAGTTTTTTCTTTCTGAAGTAGGAGGCAGTGTCAGCTCCTGAGTGCAAGCAGAAAAGTTGTCCTCAACTATGTATAGTAGGAGTAGATAAGGAAAAGATTTGTATTGATCTGAGGTTTTGTGAGGGTTTGAGGCCAGGGCCAAAACCATTGAGAAGATTGGCAAGATGGTGTTTGAAGTGATGAATACTGTCATGTCTCCCCTCAGTAATGCAGCACTTTCTTCAGCCTACTCTTCCAATGGCAGGACTGGAAAGGCAATACTCTCCTCAAACTCATCTTACTAAAACCATCTGCCATGAAGTCAGGACTAAGCTTGTCATGCTGTTTATAGCCATCACCCCCACAAGCCCAAGACCACCCACGTTTAAGCATGAACAGACAAGCAAAGACTGTCTGACATCTGAAGACTGCCTCGTGGTCAGACGTGTGACACCTGGGGCAGCACCACTGATTCAGGTTTGGGAACAAAACCCTGGAATCCTCTTTCACGGTCATTCACTTGGTCAATCACCAAGCTCTATTCATCCCACTTTCTAAATATTCCCCAGGGCACCCACTTCTCTCCATGCCCACTCTCCATGCCACTGGTAACCCGCCTTTCTGTCATTCCCCATTCTGATACTCATCCCTCCAGCTCTCTGCACAAAAACTGATCATATCACTTGTCTGATTAAAAACTTTCGATGACTCTACCACTGCCTTTAGGAAAAAGTCTGTCCGAACTCATCAAACTGGTTTCCAAACCCTTTGTGACAGCATCTTAGTCTCTCCCCACTTCCTCTGCTCACTCATCCATATCTACTGCCTCCTCACTGCTATGTCCTCTCCTATCTAGCGCTTGCTCTTCCTCAGTCCTGAAGGCTCTTCTCTTTCAGCTCTAGTGCACTGTTCTCTTTCCTGGCTAATCCCATACTCATCCTTCTCCTCTCAGCCTAGTGGTCCTTAAGGAAGCTTTGCTGACGCCGGACACTGAGCGAGCGTCCCTCCCGTGCAGCACTGTGTTCGCCCTACCAAGCCATCGCTCTCCTTGCCTGTTTTCCAGGCGGGATCCTGTCTTTTTACCTCACTGCTGTCTCCTCAGCATTCCGCCATAGTGCTGGGTACATAACAGGTGCTCAAGACAAGTTTGTGGAATAACTAAATGAGTGAATAAATCATTAACCAAATACCTTTCATCTCCTACTACATCATTTGCAAAAATATGTTTAATAGAAATTAAAATCTACCCAGTGACGTAGAGTGTGTAACCTTACTTGAAAACGGCAGAGGTGGCTCTGAGAGGCCCCAGACTAGGAACCCGGGGATCCGGCCTGCAGACCCATGGGCGGGGCCCGCGGGCCTGGGGCTTTCCGGCGGAAGGCGGGGCCTCCTGGCCAGTGACCCCGCCCGGGAGGCGAGGCGCCTCCCGGGCGGGGAAGGGCGGGGTTTGCGGCGAGAAACTCCCCTTCCAAGGCCGAGGCTCCGCTGCGTGTTCCTGAGGCTTGGCGGTGAGGTCTTGGGCCCTAGCCCAGTGGTCCCGGTCACTGGCCGCGCAGCTGCGGGCGCCATCTTGCCCGCGTCGGGGCTTCTGCAGCGGGAGGGGCGGCGTCCTGACCGGAAGCGACTGTGCGGCGGCGGCGCTGCCAGCTCAGGTCGGTGAGTGCGACTTGGGCTGCCTCTCCGCTCTGGGGAGCGCTGCGACTGCAGCGAAGGGCCCAAGATAGCCTAGTTGAAAGGCCTGGGCGTCTTGGCGGGGAGTGCGTTCCGCGCTGTGGGGTCATCGTGCCTGGCGGCCGGCTGGGCCTCCGCGGGAGCTACTGGGGATTGCGGGCGGCCGCGAGGCGCGCGAGGACCTCCTCGGGGCGCAGGGGCCACACTGCAGCCGTCGCTGCGGCAGACTTGTAGGGAGCTGTGGCCCAGCCTTTCCCCGGAGGTTCAGTCAGGTGCCTGGAGCGGGAGAGTCGCACTCAGATTCCTGCTTTACCCGGAATTGCAACGTGCCCTGTTCCAGTTGTACCCTATTAAATACTGTACTTCTTAAACGGCCTCTCTCCCGGTGAGCTCTGTTCTCTTCGGATGAATGAAACCCTCACACATGTTGTGGATTTTGCTGAATTGCTTAGCAAATGACTGCTTTTGCAGGCCTTTTGTATATTTTAAGGGAAATTTGGATATGTGCAGTGCATCTCGTTGAAGATGCTGATGGTGGAAACTTCGCTTTAACCGCCCTCGTTGTAATTTGCCACGGTAAGAAAAGTAAAAGACAACATCGAAAAGCATGTGATTGGATACTTTGTACACTTAGTAGTATTGTAGTGTGTTGGACTTCACCATCCAGTAGCCACATGGATTGAGATGTTCTGTAAGTGTAAAATACACATCCGATTTCCCAGACACAGCGCCAAAAAAAATATATTAAAATCCTCACTGATAATTTTTATATTGATTACATATTCAAAGGATAATGCTGTTGATATGTTGCCTAAATAAAATGTATTTTGAAACTTAATTCCACCCATTTTTACTTTTTAAATGTGGCTACTAGAAATTTTTAAATCATATGGCTCACACTGTACTTCTTTTGGACATGCTGTTCCAGATATTCTGGTGAATGAACAGAGAATCAGTATTGCTTTCCTTTGCTGAGAAACCACTGATGGGAAGTGAGACTTGTTAAACTTGAAGGTGAGGATATAAATATAAGCTATAGTTATTGCATACCGCACCCCTTCAACACCTAATTTTTTAATGTCTCCAGCATTTGGAAAAAACATTAACTTTCAGGGCTGATTAAGGGAACGGTAGCGATACTAACATCTGTGTGATGTGAAGAGCTCATTTCAGTTGATTGTCACAACTTTGTGAGATGGAAATGGGATAGATTTTATCTCGGTTTTATGGTTTTGGAGTAATTACAAGATTTGTTAGGATCTGAGCTAGGGAGTGGCTGTAGGATTTCTGACTCTAGATTGTTTTGTTTACACCAAATTCTTAGTTATGTATGTTCACAAGCAAGGAACTGTTTATACTGTGTATTAGATGGTGAAAAAAATACATTTCTTAAAAGGGTAGACATAGATGCAGCTCTCTATACAGGACTAAGCTTATGATGTGCAACCCGTGCAGTAGCACAGAGCCCAGCATTTAGAATGGCTAGCACTTACTTTAATGGCCAGTCTGCTATCAGTGTCTTGACATTTTAAATAATTTTTAGGCTGGGCATGGTGGCTCACGCCTGTAATCCCACCACTTTGGGAGACCGAGACAGTCGGATCACCTGAAGTCAGGAGTTCGAGACCAGCCTGCTTAACATGGCGAAACTCTGTCTTTAGTAAAAATACAAAAAATTAGCCGGGTGTGGTGGTGGACTCCTGTTGTCCCAGGTACTCAGGAGGCTGAGGCAGGAGAATCGTTTGAACCCAGGAGGCAGAGGTTGCAGTGAGCCGAGATTGCACCACTACACTCTAGCCTGGGCGACAAGAGCGAAACTCTTGTCTCAAATAATAATAATAATTTTTAAATAGAGGCCCTCCATTTTTATTTTGCACCTCACCCTGCATATTGTGGAGCTGATCCTTTCTCTTTGCCGTAATCTAGGATGGAAGTTGAGAGACCTTGGACAAGCACCAAAACATCTGGTCTTCACTTTACTCCTACATGAAATGAGAAGAATTTGCTAGTCTTTTTCTCTCAAATTCTGTGATTCTGTATAAATTACTGTCATCAGATTTTGTGAATGGCAGTATAAATATTTTAGGTGCGTAACTTGATTCTCCATTGAGAGTCATGTAAATTAAAGTTTTAAAAATTATGCTAAAACTTTGTAAGATGTATTTTTCTATGTGCCATCAAGATTGCTCACCATAGACCACTGGTATAAAGAAGAGGATTGTGGAATGAAAGCCTAGATAAAAAATTTATTTAAACATTGATTTTTCAGTGAGATGGGAAAATGGGCCAGATCTCATGATGTCTCCAATTAAGAGGTTTCCTTTGTTTGTGAAGTTGCAAGTATGAACCCTTACTTGGCAGTATATGTTCCTTTTCATTGCTGACATAGCTGCTTCCTATTACATGAGGTCCCTCTCTTCCTCCTCATTCTTAAATGTTTAAACTCTCTTTAAGGTTGCACTTAATTTTATCACTACAGTGCAGGTTTTCTTTAGACCAGAGACTTCATCTGCTCATGTTCACTGCTGTGTTCCCAGCTTTAATAACAATGCCTAGAACATAGAAGGTGCCCAATCAGTAGTTACAGAATAAATGAAAGACAGTATGTTAGAGTAATTCTCTGTTAGGATGGCTTACTTTGGGGCACTTGCCCATCATTAGAACCAGTTAGGTTAGCAGACACTTTAATCTTGGCTGGAGCCAACCTCTGCTAGGAAGGGTAGAAGTGGAAGGAAGAGGAAATAGGTAAAACTTGAAGATAGCCGTTGTGAGAAGTGTCAGAGGGACCATTCAGCACATGCATTTATTTAACAAATATTTATTAACTTCCTACTAAGTGCCTAGCACTGTGCTGGGGACTAGAGGTACAATGGAACACAAAAAAATACTTCACCTGCTCTCATGGAGTGTATAATGCAGTAGAAGAGACAGAGATGGATGATTCAGCGTAAAGAATACTGCTTAATGACAGTGTATGTCTGAGTAACCTGACCTGGACTAGGGAGGAAATAGAGAGTGGTTGATGTCAAGGTTGAACAGGTGTTAACTGCCTTCCCTACCTAGAAGGCAGAGAGGTATGCTCTAACAAGAGGAAACATCATTTGCAAAGGTATGATGATGGGGGAAGAGGGTATACTCTAGGAAGTGAAAAGGACAGTGTAAAAGGACAGCAAGAATGTTGTACCATGAGGCGTGTGCAGTAGGCAGAGACCAAAAGCATGTAGGGTTTTGTAGGTTAGATTCAAGATTTGCAATGCTATACTAAGAGCAGCTGGAGACCATTAGAGGGTTTTAAGCAAGGAAGGGTAGCCTGGTCAAGTTTTCGTTACAAAAAGATTATTACTCTGATAGCCTATAAAGCAGAATTTCTGAAGGAGCAGGAGAAAGATGAATAAAAGAAAAGCTGAGCCAGTACCACATGCCAGATATGTTGTATACCTTGATTTCCTGAAATCGGTTTTCAGAGGCTTGAGACTATGCTCAGTGTCTTAGCACTTGGAAGCGTGAGTGAAGAGACAAGATGGTAAATAATTGGGTTGATCTGGGATTGGGGAAAGGCAAACCCGAAATGGCAAGGAAGTGAAGACATTGAGGGTGCTAATAAGAATATAATTGAAATGATTGATCCTGGGCTTGAGAAATGCTGAAGAAGGAAATAAAACCAGTATAAACATTTCTAAATCAGTGGTCCTCAACCTTTTTGGCACCAGGGACTGGTTTCATGGTTCTCACAGCGGATGGGGGCATGGTTTCAGGATGATTCAAGTGCACTACATTTATTGTGTACTTTATTTCTATTATTTACATTGTACTATATAATGAAATAATTACACAACTCACCATAATGTAGAATCAGTGGGAGCCCTGAGCTGTTTTCCTGCAACTAGACGGTCCCACATAGGGGTGATAGGAGACAGTGACAGATCATCAGGCATTAGATTCTCATAAGGAGCATACAACCTAGATCCCTTGCATGAACAGTTCACAATAGGGTTTGCCCTCCTGTGAGAAACTAATGCTGCTGCTGATCTGACAGGAGACGGAGCTCAGGCGGCAGTGCCAGAGATGAGGAGTGGCTGTAAATACAGGGGATATTTCTTTGCTCCCTTGCCTGCTGCTCATCTCCTGCTGTGTGCCTGGTTCCTAACAGGCCATGGACCTGGACTGGTCTGTGTCCCTGGGGGTTGGGGACCCCTGGTGTAAATTATATGAGTCTATGAAATTTTAGACTGATAAGAAACTCTTGCAAGATTAAAAAGAAAAGCAATTATGTTTGAGTTGAACTACTTAGTATATCTTTATTAGAAGTCTATGCCAGGCTCTATATGTAGCACTAAGGATAGGGAGATAAGTGAACCATAGCTTTACCCTATAAGAACTGACAACCTAGTTGTACAGATACCAGTTGCAATGAAGATTTTAAGTATGTTCATTCCTTTTGAATCTAAACTATTCCTTTTGCCAGCATCAGTTAGAAATAGGCATTTACATTTTTGTAGTCAACCTTAATTATTGAAACACTATTTTTAACTGTAGCTATATTTAGTTTGTGCTTCTAATGCTAGAATATTTACTTATTTTAAAAATTCTACTTTAACACTTATTCAAAGTTTATAGAACCGAAAACTGAAAGAGCCTCTAATGATCACTTAATTCAGTTTCTCTAAGTGTGGTATGTGTGTGTCATTGGTCATAAACAAGATGCTTTGTAGATAAAACGCAAACATTTTTAATAGTTATATATTTCAGTGTATGTTAGAAAATACAATTAGCATAGCATACCATGATTCATGGACCTTATGAAGAGATTAAAGTCAATTTTCAGATTTTAAAAATGAGTCAATTTAAAGCAAAATATTAATGGCATAGGTTGCTACATGACTGAGGTTTGGGAAATACTGATCTAAACCAACTTTTACATTATGTATATGAGAAAACAAAGGGGTTCCTTGCACACAATGACTTTTCTGAGGCATATAACTAATATAGGCAGAGCTAGGACTAGAACTCAGGTTTGCTCAGTACATTCCAGTGTTTATTCTGCCGTACAAGGCTGCTGCTTATTACTGAAAGCTGAAGAAACCACTGTCTTAGTATGGCATTGTACTTTAAATCTGTAGTGTTCATTACAATGGCCACATACAGTTATTTATATTGAAATTAGTTAAAATTAAGGTTTAAAATTTGAACTAGTCACATTTCTAGTGCTCAGTAGCTACATGTGGCTAGTGGTTACCATATTGGACAGCATGAACATGGAACATTTCTGTCACTGCAGAAAGTTTTATTGGGCAGTGCTTCTTTAAACTATTGCTTAGGAACATGATTCATAAAGCTTTTAAGTTTCCCCCGCTTCCAAGGCATAGCACTTAATAATTTGCTTACCACACTGAAGTTGTTACAACCCTGAAGTTAAACTGAAGGTTCTAGCAACAGTGCAATTAAGATAATTGATCATGGGAAATATAGCCAATATGGGAGTCTCAGATTCCTACTGGCTCATTTTATTGAAAGTGGTTGTTCCTTCTCCCTTTTTTCAATAAATATTTTCTTGAATTCATAGCAGATAGAAGAAATACAAATCTATTGAAAAAGAGAGTTCTTGAATAGAGAATTTTCTGACTTTCTGAATAGTTTATTCAACATTAGAATTATATTTTGTTGGTGTTTTAAATTTTTTTATTTTTAAACATTTTCAGTGAATGGACCTGAGTGGACCCTTTGAGCACATCAGTAAACATGAGCGGTACCAAACCAGATATTTTGTGGGCACCACACCAAGTTGATAGATTTGTTGTGTGTGACTCAGAACTAAGTCTTTATCATGTGGAATCTACTGTGAATTCAGAACTCAAAGCTGGATCTTTACGTTTGTCTGAAGACTCTGCAGCTACGTTACTGTCAATAAATTCAGATACACCCTATATGAAATGTGTTGCCTGGTATCTCAATTATGATCCTGAATGTCTGCTGGCAGTTGGGCAAGCAAATGGTCGAGTTGTACTTACAAGTCTTGGTCAAGATCATAACTCAAAGTTCAAAGATTTGATAGGAAAAGAGTTTGTTCCAAAACATGCAAGACAGTGTAATACCCTTGCCTGGAATCCACTGGATAGTAACTGGCTTGCTGCTGGTTTAGATAAGCACAGAGCTGACTTTTCAGTGCTAATATGGGATATCTGCAGCAAATATACTCCTGATATAGTTCCCATGGAAAAAGTGAGACTTTCAGCAGGTGAAACTGAAACAACATTATTAGTAACAAAACCTCTTTATGAGTTAGGACAGAATGACGCTTGTCTCTCTCTTTGTTGGCTTCCACGAGACCAGAAACTTCTCCTTGCTGGTATGCATCGTAACCTAGCTATATTCGATCTTCGGAATACAAGCCAAAAGATGTTTGTAAATACAAAAGCTGTTCAGGGTGTGACAGTAGACCCATATTTCCATGATCGTGTTGCTTCCTTCTATGAAGGTCAGGTTGCAATATGGGATCTTAGAAAATTTGAGAAGCCAGTTTTGACTTTGACTGAGCAACCAAAACCCTTAACAAAAGTAGCATGGTGTCCCACTAGGACTGGTCTACTTGCCACTTTAACAAGGGATAGTAATATTATTAGATTATATGATATGCAGCATACACCCACTCCCATTGGGGATGAAACTGAGCCCACAATAATTGAAAGAAGTGTACAACCTTGTGACAATTACATTGCTTCCTTTGCATGGCATCCAACAAGTCAAAATCGAATGATAGTTGTAACTCCCAACCGAACAATGTCTGACTTCACTGTTTTTGAAAGGATTTCTCTTGCCTGGAGCCCAATTACATCATTAATGTGGGCCTGTGGTCGTCATTTGTATGAATGTACAGAAGAAGAAAATGATAATTCTTTAGAAAAAGATATAGCAACGAAGATGCGCCTTCGGGCTTTATCGAGGTATGGACTTGATACAGAGCAGGTGTGGAGAAACCACATTTTAGCTGGAAATGAAGATCCACAGCTCAAGTCACTCTGGTATACTCTGCACTATATCCTTTGCATTGTGAATTTTGTGAGGTGAATCAGGTAGAAGTATTGTTGAAGTTTGCTGAAAAGTCAGTCTTTAAATATGTTGAATGTTTTATATACAAATATAAGTTATGTAATACTAACATTATGAAGTAAAATTGCTCTAAACCCTTGAACTTGAAATACCACTTTGTAGATTGTGTAGGAGGAAGAAAAGTATCTCTGCAGTAGAGTAGAACCACCTTATTTGCATGACACCTATTATAAATTGGCTCCAAATAAAAATAAATTTAGCTTTGAAATATTTTATTATGCATCATCACTAGTATTTCCTATGCATTTAAATACTTATGAAGCAATATACAGAAGATATGGATCAGAAATCTCCAGGCAACAAAGGATCATTGGTTTATGCAGGAATTAAATCAATTGTCAAGTCATCTTTGGGTAAGAAAATTCCATTTCATTTTCTCCAATATGTTTATAACTTTTGTACCTTTATTTTGCTCCTGTCATTTTGCAGAAATTATCTAGTTATTTCAGGATCATGTACATAAATATTCTTTTTTTGTTTTTTGATTAGATATTTCAGTGAATTGTTGAGTTAAATGCATAATTATATTTATATCCAAAACTCTTTTTGCAGGAAGTCTTAATTCTCTGAAGTGACGTTGACTTTCTTAAATCTATTTACACATTTATTCAATGTTATTGTTCTGAAAACCCAGTTTGAGAGGTTTTACGCTAGACAATGTATAGGTTACTGATTGTTAGTTCAGGTTTCATCACAACATTTTGTTTTTTGAAAACTAGATTAAAAGGTCTCTAATTGAAGGAGACTCCTTTTTGTTTCATTCCCCAAATACTTTCATTGAGCTATCTAACAGCAAGGACTATGATACGAAATATGGCCTAACTGGGAGGAATTATATCTGAAATAGTCCTTGGTGAATTAGTGAATGAATTTATTAATGTGTGAGTTAATGTAGGATTGACATTGGTATGGTAAACTATTAAAGAATAAAGTAAAGGTGACAAAAACCAAACTTTTTTTTTTTCTGACTGCTTTAAAGAGTTGTTCCTATTATTTTACTGGAATTGAATAATGGGTTATATTAGAATTGCAGGTTGAGTATACCTTATCCAAAATGGCTTGAGACCAGAAGTGTTTCAGATATTTTCAGATTTTGAAATATTTACATTACAGACTTAGAGATTGAGCATCCCTATTCTGAAATCCAAAATGCTCCAATGAGCATTTCCTTTGAATATCATCTTAGCACTCAGAAAGTTTCAGATTTTGAAGCCTTTTGGATTTCAGTTTTCATATTTGGGATGCTCAACCTGTATCTCTGTGACCTAGAATTCATTCTCCAGCTTTTGGTAAGGCACATTTGGGCTCAAGTCAAGCTGTTAGAAAAGTAGTTAACATTATTTGGTCAAAGAGCAGTAATAGAAGTAGGAAATTTGAACTTTTACAGAACTTGTATTAATACTATACAAACAAAATACAAAATAATAAAATTTTTTAGAGTAGGTTAAGTGTTTTAGTTAAACTGTTACATTACAGTGTTTTTTTAAGGTCGTTCAAATTACTTTGGTCCATTTTACTGAAAGATACAGTAGACTACTTACTGATCAATTTGATTTTGTTGTTTTTGTATTAGTCCTCCACCAAAAAAAGTAACCTTTATTATAAATAGTAAAATGAATAAGGTTAGTTAGAAGCTGCTTTTTTTTTTTATTAACATAGGTAAAAGGGCACACATACTGTTTTATGCCCACAAATAAACCTGGTACCATGGTTCATGATTTTAGAGCCATTGTCCATTGCTGCAAATAATTAAACACCAAGTTTATAGGATTTATAGTGTCTTAGCTATATAGTAGATCAGGACACACTGTACTCAGTTATTTAGAGGTTAGTTATTGTGTTTGTTGTAGTCTGATATATTTTAAGGAAAAGCCAACCTTTGATGAAAAGCAAAAGGGGAAAATGTAATATCTTTATGTTTCTGGTGCACTAGAGACAAACTGAGTATCCCACCCTTGAGTCAAAATAGCCTTTATCCAGACTAAACAAAGGCTACTGTTGGAAAGATTTCTTATTTCATATTCTCTCATTGCTAGATTTTCAGCTTTTTGTTTTGTTTGGTATAGATATTTTTGTTTCTACTACCTAAAGGTGAAAAGTAGAGAAATACTGTCAAATATAATACTCTTAGATTTCAGTCTTCTGTTTTACTTGGCCATATCTTTTCCTCTAATTGTGTCTCTAATAATTCATCACATGGTAAGTTAACACATTGAGCCATCTTGTCCACAGTAACCTAATACACAAGTTTATTAGAGCACACAGCTAAATTTTAATTTTGGTAACAAATAGTATATATATATAAGTGCTTGCTATGAATTAGTTGCTTTTCCTATGTTACTTTAATTTTTACAACTACAATATGAAGTAAGCTCATTCATTCAGCAAGTATTTATTACATGCTCCCTGTATGCCAGGAGTTATCCTAGGAACTAGAGACATAACTCTCAAGAATATACATAAATCTCTTCCCTCATGGAGATGGAGCAGGTTCAGTGTTGTCCCTGCTCTTGGGGAGTTTACATTCTAGTTTAGAATATAGACAAGTAAACAGGCAGTTATAACATAGGGAAGAACAAACAGTTATATACAGGAAGGATTCCTAATCTGGTTGCAGGGATTAGAGATTTCTCAGAGGAGATACAAAGACAAGGTCCAGACAGGAAGCAGCATATGCAGTGGGCCCAGAGGGTAGAGAGCATAGTACATTATTATGCCTGGAAGAGAGGATGAGAGAGGAAATGAGGAAAGAATGGAGACTAGAAAGCTAAGCAATGAGCGAACTCAGGAAGGACTTAGAAATTATGTTAAGAATTTAGGGAGATTCATCTTGTAAGACAGGGAAATGGATGGATTTGTGACAGATATGTGTTTTAAAAAAGCGGATCAAGAGTGGTAGTAGGGATATCAGATAGAAGCCTGCTGTAAGAAGGCAAGGTGTGACTCCTATTCTCTAATGTATCCACATTTCGGTAGCTCCTCTGCTACTACCAAAGTTAGTAACAGAGGAGCTAGAGAAATGTGGATACATTAGAGAATAGGACAAAATTTAATGATTAATTAGATAAAGGCATTGGAGAAAAGGAAAAGTCAAAGATAGCATGCATATATTTAGTTTGAGAAACTAGTTAATTTTAAGTATGCTAATTAGGAACAATACCGGAAGAGTATTTGCGTTTATTTTGGAGCAAGCTGAAATCAAGATACTTAGGTACAGATGTCCATTGGGCAATAGGATATGAGTCCAAAGCTCAAGGGAGGAATATAATGTATGTTTGAAATAAATGATATTTGAAGGAGTAGATGGAATTGTTCAGAGTAAGAACAGAAAGAGGTGGCTTAAAGGAGACTGAGGAGAATTGTCAAGAGAGGTAGGAGAAAGATCTATATGGCAAAAACTGCAAATCACTTTTTCACCAACCTAATATGTATTCACATGGATGAGGGAAGAGAGGTCAGTTGTCCAGTGCTCCATGCTTCAGATTCAGCCAAATAAGAACTAAAAAGGACTCACTGAATTTAGGAATGGGAGGTATTCATTGGTAGTATGGATAGCAAATGGCAGTTAGATTAGAAATTCAGAGTGGGTTGAGGAAATGAAGTCATCAATTATAAATACTTTTTTCAAGGAATTTGACTTATAAAAAGAGGACAAAATGATATTCATAGGAGGAGGCAAATCTGGAGCCAGGAGCTTTGTGTTGCTTTATTTTTGTTTTCAACATGGGATTCATTTAAGCATGTTTAAATGCTGATTAGAAGAAACCCACAGAAAGAGGTTAAAGATGCAGAGAGAAGGGAATGAAGCAAAGCTTCTAGAAATAGGAGGGAATGGGATCCAGAGCACAGGTTTGTTTAGCTTTAGCTTTAGATACAAGGGTGCACACCTCCATGTTTGCCAGAGGAAAGGGGAAAAGGATGCCGTATGCAGGTTGTTTAAGGTTCAATGACCAGAGGCTGAGGGATTTCCCATTTTATAACTCCTGTTGAGAAGGAACAGGGAGGTTGTAGGAAGAGCATATGGAGAAGAGGAGAGATGTAGGGCTGTGGAGGCCTCACAGGGTCGTAGGGTGTGCCTTATGCTGTGTTGAGGTGCAGGATCCGGGAAGAGACAGGACACTGAAGAACTGGTGAAGAGCATCTGGACTCAGGGGGCCACACTGCCTGTGAGCGGAGATCAGCGGCGGCCCCCCAAATGCCAAGAGCATCTGTATTTATTAGGTACAAGCAGGGGGCAGGGTCGTGAGTGAGGTCATCATCTATAGGCTTAGTAATAGGGCATACATAATTACGAGAGTTACAAGTGAGGGGGCTACCCTCATTACGTCACTTGGGCAGAGAGGTGGGCCATGCGCAGTAGTAGAGGGTTGTGTACAGAAAAGAGGTCCACCCCCGTTAGGTCACTGAGGCAAGGAGGTGGGCTGTGTGCAACAGGTGTCATGTGCAACACTTCTTATCTGGGGGCTGGAGACTTCAAAGGATTTCTAATAGGAGGATACTGTAAGCTTAATGTAGTGGGAGCTGACAGACCTGTGCTATTCTCTTAAGATATTTATGGGAGGATGATTTGAGCCAGCACAGAAGTGAGAAAAGACTGACAGGGTGTATAGCCGCTGGGACCGGTCACACCAGAGGGGTTCTCCCTCAGTTACTTCCAGGATCTCAGGCCTGAGGCCTACTTTCCACAGGAATTGGATGCAAGGTACTACAGGTCCTTTATCAGGAGGAGAGGCATTTGCTCCAAGACTGCCACACAGCGTATGCCCTTTCAGGCAGGGACACCACTGCCTGGGTCTTTGGTTCTTGTCCTGGTCTGGCTGTTTTCCCATGTACTGCTTCTGTTCTGTGACTGTTCTAGGCATTCCTCCTACTACATACTACTATATGGTTATATGGAAGGATTATATAAATCAGCACTAAATGTGTCAGTACAGCTCTGACTACAATACCTATATGATTATATAGAAAGATTATATAGAACTAAGTAGATATAAGTATTGATTATATAAACTAAATATATGTAAGCAGTAAGTTATACTTCAAGCACTAATTCTATAATATATGATTATGCAGGATTATATAAAGGAAACAGCTGAGCAATAACTCTATAAACTAAGATATTCTTCAGGCACTGGTTGTGCCTGGGGTCTGGACAGTTCTTCCTCGGAGCCCATGGGAGGATGTTACCCACAGAGAGAGAGCTGTCTTGAGAAACATGGGAAGATTACTATTAATATTATTTTATCAAAAGGTAGAATAAAGGACAGTAGGGCAAGATAATTAACTATATTGGCAAGAGAGTGATTCACTTGACCCTTGGGATCTTATTTGGGTAGAAATGAAAATGAAGACAGGATAAGACTGATAAGTAAAAATAATAGTGGTGAAGACACTGTGAGATTGTGAAAAATATAAGGAATTGAGATTTTTGGAAGGCTATGTGGGGTTAGCCTGTAGCTCTTTGGAAGGAGGACAGTTTCGAGTGTGGCTGTGAAAGGAGTAGCTAAAGTCTTGGAGGTGTAGACTGCTGGAGATAAGGAGCAAAGGAACTGAGAGGCTAGTTTGTTGAATGGGCTAAGTGTTGAAATCAACCAGGATGAGGAGAAAGCATGCTCTGAGGGAATCTCTTCTGCAGTCCTGTATAGCAAGTTCACAGTGTTATTAGTAGGTATAATTTTTTTTTTTAAGATGGCAGAAAGTTGTATAAAAAATATTGGCCCGCTTTTCATCCATCATCAATATTTTTCATCCTTAAAAGAGTAAGCTCTATAGCTCCAGCTACTCAGGAGGCTGAGGTAGGAGGATCGCTTGAGCCCAGGAGTTTGAAGCAAGTCTGGGCTACATAGAGACCCTGTCTCTCTCTCTGTTTTTTTTTTTTAAGTGTAATCTAGAGAACTGAGAATTTTTTTTAGACAAATGACTTCAAGGGCAAAATAGCTAGGATTTCTTATAAACTGGATAATGTTATTGCTTAGTATATAGATATTAAAATGCAACAGATTAATAGCTATGAAGAGCATAGTGTCTGTTTGCTAATTTGAAAGAAATGTTTAAATCTTAATTTTTTTTTTTTTTTTTTTTTGAGAAAAGAATCTCTTTCTCTGTCACCCAGGCTGGAGTACAGTGGCACAGTCTTGGCTCACTGCAGTCTCCACCTCCTGGGTTCAAGTGGTTTTCGGGCCTCGGCCTCCCAAGTAGCTGGAATTACAGGCACATTTTGCCCCATTGGCCAGGCTGGTCTCAAACTCCTGACTTCAAGTGATCTGCCTGCCTCGGGCTCCCAAAGTGCTGGGGTTACAGGCGTGAGCCCAGCCTGAATCCTGATTTTTAATGTTTAAATAAATTTATTTTCCTTGCAGCCATCAATAAAACATTTCCTGTTATTTATAGAACAATCTCAAATTGAAGACATACAATTTTATTTAGCGTTACATGACATGCATAAATATATTTTACTTCATTTTCAGAGCTATATTAAAAATTTATATGTTAAACTCATAACTATACATTAAAACCCATGCTAACATCATATTGCTATTTGATAATCCTAATCATTAACTATAGCATAGTGATCAATAAAAAGGTCTCTAAGCAGAAAAAATATGTGATGCAATAACCATGTTCTTAACATGCAGGATATATTAGTATTTTCACCTCCTCGCAGTGACTTCTTTAAATTCATATTCAGTCATGCATTGCATAATGACATTAATGTTAACAATCGACTGCATATATAATGGTGGCTCCATAAGATTTAATACTGTACTTTTAACTTTACCTTTTCTGTGTTTAGATACACAGATACTTACCATTGTGTTACAGTTGCCTGCAGTATTCACTACAGTAACTTGCTATAAAGTGGAGTTGTCCAGTCTTTTGTCTTCCCTGGGCCACATTGGAAGGATTGTCTTGTGTCTCACATATAATACACTAACGATAGCTGATGAGCTAAAAAATAAAGTTTTTAGAAAAATCCCTTCTTCAAAATCTCGCAATGTTTTAAGAAAGTTTACAAATTTCTGTTGGGCCACATTCAAAGCTTTCCTGGGCTGTGGGTTGGACAAGCTTGTTGTAAAGGTTAATAACCTAGGAGCAATAGGCTATACCATCTAGCCCAAGTATGTAGTAGGCTATACAATCTTGGTTTGTGTAAGTACATTCTGTGATGTTCACACAACAAAATTGCCTAACAACACATTTCTCAGATGGTATCCCTACTGTTAATCAACGTGCGACTGTATTTTTCTCTATTCTATTCCATGACATGATTTCTATAAAATAAAAACTCTTAAGAAATTAGAATATTATTATATTAAGCTGTAAGGAATCACTTGAAAAATAAATTGCTGATTTTTGCTCACCTGTTTTAAAATTTTATTGCTAAATACCAGCTTTGAATCCAAAATTTTATAGGAGAGATATGAAAACAAACACCTTATAATATATCTCAGCCTCTACCAGAAATTTAATGACAATTCTGCCCTGACAGTTTAAATTTGTTATTCAGAATGAATGTTTTAATTTTTAAAATGTTTTATTAACTTTATCATTAATCGTTAAGAGTTTTCACATTATAGTTCTTAAAAATCCACTTTCATAAGCTAAAAGTGATTTTGTTTCTAGGCTGACTCCCCCCATGGTTGCAAATAAAGTAGCATGCTGCTGCTTTTTAGTGAGTAGAAAGTGCTCTTAAAGTAAGGAAACTTCTTTTTGGAAGTTTCGTCTTAACTCCTTGACCTGAATTGGCAACAGTTTCCAATGGTCAGGTTAAAAATAAGTAACTTCAAGTGTAATTAACTATTTTTTGAATTTCCCAAATTTTACAAATAGTGTATCTTGAAACTTTTTCATAAACCAGTCAGATATAAAATATGTACTAACATGCATAATATTTTAGACTTGTCACAGCCTAAAATTAGATAATCATACAAGGTTTTTAAAAGTATGAGTTAGGTATAATGGAGAGTTTAGACCTTTGCTATGTGCTATCTTACCTTTTTTTTTTTTTTTTTTTTTTTTAAGAGGCAGAGTCTCTGTACGCAGGCTTGGGTGATCTCGGCTCACTGCAACCTCCACCTCCCAGGTTCAAGTGATTCTTGTGCTTCAGCCTCCTGAGTAGCTGGGACTACAGATACATACCACCACACTCAGCTAATTTTTGTGTTTTTAGTAGAGACCGAGTTTCACCATGTCGGCCAGGCTGGTCTCAGACTTACGACCTCAGGTGATCCACCCGCCTCAGTGTCTCAAAGTGCTGAGATTACAGGCATGAGCCACCACACTGGCCTAAAATTTTTCTTAAAAATCATTTAGTCTGAATACTTGGAAAGAGTAAAAATAGGCCAGGCGCGGTGGCTCATGCCTATAATCCTAGCACTTTGAGAGGCCAAGGTGGGTAGATCACCTGAGGTCGGAAGTTTGAGACCAGCCTGGCTAACATGACGAAACCCGGTCTGTACTAAAAATACAAAAATTAGCCAGGCGTGGTGGTGTGCACCTGTAGTCCCAGCTACTCGGGAGGCTAAGACAGGAGAATTGCTTGAACCTGGGAGGTGGAGGTTGCAGTGAGCTGAGATCATGCCACTGCGCTCCAGCTGGGGTGACAGAGCAAGACTCCATCTCAAAAAAAGAAAAAAAAGAAAAAGAAAAATTTTACATGTGTAATTTAACTTGCAAATGACAATTAAGTTTTTAATATTTTATTATTTTTGCTTGTGTTTGTTTATATGCTTAATTCCTTGACCAGAATGACTATAGCTAAATTAACTTTGGTTAGTATATATTCATTAATTTACTATCTCAGCATTTCCATGGGTTAGGAGTCTGGGCACACTTTAGCTGTCCTCTGTTCAGAGTTTCAGAAAGGCTAACCCAAAGGTATCAGCCAAACTATATTTCTTTCTAGAGATCAGTGTGCTCTTCCAAGTTCATGGAGTTGTTGGCAGGATTCAGTTCCTTGCAGCTGTAGGACTGAGGTAACCATTTTCTTGCTGGCTGATTGCCAGAGGCTGCTGTCAGCTCCTTAGAGGCTGTTCACACTTCCTTGCCACGTGGCCTTCTCATAGACCCTCTCACAGCATAGCAGCTTTTACTTCTTCAAGACCAGCAGGAGATGTGTCTCCTGCTGCTTCTCTCTTACCTCTAGACCTTTTTTCAAAGGTCTTACTTGATTAGGTCAGGCCCACAGGATAATCTTCCCTTGATTCACTCAGTGAACTGAGTAAGGGCCTTAATTATATCTGCAAAATGCTTTCATCTCTGCTATATGCTTTATCTTGAGACAAGTTATAGATTCTACCTGTACTCAAGTGGACGGGATGACACAAGAGTGTGGTTACCAGGGGGGCAGGAATAGAGCCCTTCTTAATAGTTTTGCCTACAACCAACAAGTTGAATGAGAATTCTAGGAACTGTTTACTGTTGATCTAGTTATTTACAAATGTATAATTGCAGTATTAGATGTAAATATATAAATATATAATTACTATAAATTATAAAATGTAAATTACTACAAAAGATAAAAAATTGATGATGTTGGACATTCATGTTGCCTAATTCATAATTTAGTTTATTCTGAAAATCCTTTTTGTTAGAAAACATAATTATGTAATGACAATTTTGATGGTAAAACTTTCTAGGACATTTAACAATTAGTTATTATAGTTCTTAAGTGTCATCGTTATTTGTTTTGATCGTCATTTGGCAGTAAGTATCATCCTAAGTGAAATTACCCTGTCATCAGGATCAACTGCCTTCATTGCAATGTAAATAATGCTACAAGAATAGCAATGCTTTGTTCTGAAAAAAGAATGACAAATGAGGTTTTCTGAATTAGTAAGGGGAAAAAAAGCCTTCAAGTTATTCACATTGTATTTTAAAGTTATTACTTACCTTAAACTTTCAACATATTTTGAAGTCTATAATCTTGTTTTTTAATATACAGAGAGAGAAGAAAGAAAGAGCATTTCTACTTGATTTCAGACAGTAGGGGTACCTTGTGAATAAAACAGACAAGACACTTGCCCTTTTGGAGCTTATGTGCTAGTGGGAGAAGAGATAAGACTGAAAAATAAATAACTACACGGGAGCACATGTTAAGTGCTAAAGGAAATAGAGGAAACAATGAGTGGGGAGTTAGATAATAACAGGTGCATCTAATTTAGTTTAGGTGGCCAGGGAACCCTCTCTGAAGCGGTGACTCTGTTTAGCCCATCTGAGCATTTGCTCCTATTTCAATAGTTCTTTGGTAACTCAAGGAGCTATTGTACTTAGAAACATGAAAAATATGTTTTCTTTGGGGCGTATTTCATATTTACACTATCATAAAATTGTGGCCAAGAAGTTAAATATTCTAAATGTGTCGAAATAGTTCTCTGTAAAACTGACTTATTTTCAAAATATATTTCAAAATAACAAAACAATATAAAAATGTTTTTTGTTTTTAGGAATGGTGGAAAGCAGCAGACATAATTGGAGTGGGTTGGATAAGCAAAGTGATACTCAAAATTTAAATGAAGAGAGAATCTTAGCTTTACAGCTTTGTGGGTGGATAAAGAAAGGAACGGATGTAGATGTGGGGCCATTTTTGAACTCCCTTGTACAAGAAGGGGAATGGGAGAGAGCTGCTGCTGTGGCATTGTTCAACTTGGATATTCGCCGAGCAATCCAAATCCTGAATGAAGGGGCATCTTCTGAAAAAGGTATTAGGTTATAATCTAAGATATTAATTATAATCTAAAATGTTAGCCGTTCATAGAATCTTTTAAACAAAAGAGGCTAATAATTTTCAAATATCTCATCACTTAATATTTTATTTAATTTTTGTTGGAAGAGAAAATTAACGCAGTAATGTATCTATAACAGTAAATACTTAGCTCATCCCTTATGCCTTGGTTTAGGTCTGTAAAAACAAAGATGTGTCTTAAATGTCAGTATAATATTATAAGGAGTGCTCAACTGTGTCCATTTTCAATGTCTTCTCTTTTAAAGATAGTTCACATACATTTTTAAAAATATATTTCCTTAAAGATTAGGATTACTTTAGCCTACAAATATTTTTATGGTACATATTTGAGTGTATTTTAGTTTATACTTTTTCTTTTGGATAGTGGTTTGACCTTTAGGAAACTCTGAATGACACATTTATGTAGGCTAATACAAATTATTATAAAAAGCATACTTTGATCTTCAAAAATGCTTCTTGAGTCTAGCGATTAAAATATAGTTTTCATTTAGTATTTTTTACAAAGAAAGAAATAAGGTTTTTTTACTCTGGCATTTTGCCAGAAGATCCTCAGAAACAAATCCTATTCCAAAACCTTGGGGGTTTTTTTCTTCTCAGGAATAATTCAATTGAAAATAACTAAAATATATATAGCTGTTGGTTTTTAATACACCTAAAAAAATTTTTCTGAATATTCAGAATACTGAATTCTTACTTGCTGGTCCATTTTAAAACCATTATAGTTCAACTGTAGCATAGAGAAAAACATGAAACTCACGGTAATATATTTTTTTGCAGTCTAAAAGTTTTAAAGTTAATGTTTTGCTCAGATTGGCATCTTTTCCTTCACCTTTGCTCTAACAGAACTCTTCCCCATTTAAGAGTACAATAGAAAATATGTGATGATGGAAAAAATAATTGATATTTAAAGCCATTTCTAATTATAATTTTGCTATAACTTGAAAGGGTGATACTTTCCTATCTTGTGTACCTGGAAAATTTGGTGGTCGATTTAAACACCCATACTAACAATAAGGAAAGCGTATCTTTCCAGTGATTTTTAAGGACTGAGGAGAAGACGTCTCTGAGTCAAACATTCCTTTCCATTTAGAAGTAAATTATTCTAAGATATCTCTTTGCTATTTTTATTTTTATTTTAAAAGACCTTAAATCTAATTTAATACATTAGGCAATGGAAGCAAGCATGAAATAACTTGGGAAAATGTTTACAGAAATGAGGAATATAAAGCTGTTAAGAATATAAAGTGGGAAACACTGCTTTATTTGGAAAAGAAAAAGAATGAAGAAATAGAATAAGAAAACTTCCATAATAAATGTAGAAAATACTTAAAAGTGAAAGTTAAAATTTAGTCTTCTCTTTTGAAGGGAGCTTAGAAGACTAGGCAGTCATAGTGCTGAAGGCCAGATTAGCAGCTTATCAGCATGCATTGAAACTACTAAGAACAAATGTTTAATAGACTATTGGTAACAAATGCTTTGTTGCAAATGTATCTAAACGCAGTTCTGTGATAACTCTTATAGTTCATTTTGTTCTGGAAAAATTGTAAGTGTAATACCATAATTAAAATGTTGAAATATTGCTTTCTGCACTTTGCATTGACACTTATATACATAAGTATATGCATTATATATTTAGGAATAGGAAAATAAAATGATTTTGAATATTGCAGTCTTGAGATGCAATAATATTTACTGTAAGTGTTTTTGAAATACTGTTGCATTAATAAACTTGTTAAAGTTGACAGTGATTCTGGTAGGATGACTTCACTTTTCTTCATTTAGTAAGCAATAACATACATATATAGGAACATATATAAGAATAACATATATAAGAACCTGCCTGGAATGAGAACTTGAAAATTAAAAGATCTGCTTTCCTGCACACCTGCACAGAGTTTGCACACATGGACATGAGTTTTATAAGAACAGAAATGTTTTGCTGATTTTCTTTGTCAAATTTTCCAGTCTGAATCAAAACCCAAAACCCTTTTTATTTTTTTTGAGTAAGGTGCAAGTTTATTAAGAAAGTAAAGAAATAAAAGAATGGCTACTCCATAGGCAGAGCAACCCAAAAGCCTTCTTCTCTGTGCTCATTTTTCTGAGGGTAAAAGTCACCCTCTGATTTCTATTTGTTTTAAGAAATGTAGAAGAGATATTAAGCTTTCTATTACTGATTAGCTGGCTGTTTTTAATATGCAGGAGATCTGAATCTCAATGTGGTAGCAATGGCTTTATCGGGTTATACGGATGAGAAAAACTCCCTTTGGAGAGAAATGTGTAGCACACTGCGATTACAACTAAACAACCCATACTTGTGTGTCATGTTTGCATTTCTGACAAGTGAAGCAGGATCTTATGATGGAGTTTTGGTAAGCTAAACTTGTTTTGTGAGATATTCCTTTGAATTAAGAGTTTTTATCTTTGTTAAAATTTTCAAATGTCTGTTGAATAAAGTATTTTGATACATGTTATTTAAAATAAGGCATCTTGGATTTTTTTTTCGAGCAGCTCTTCTTGAGTGTGATTCCCATCCTAGAGTTAATTAACTGATATCAAACTGGATTTGATTTTTATGGTGTTAATACTATAATTTACAGATACAAAAGGAATAAAGATTTTATCCTTTAGCTTAAGAACTGAGGTATAGAAATCTACAACTATGTAAATATAAAAATATATTCACTGTTCAAATATACTGTGTGCGCACTTGTGCACGTGTGTATATGTGTTTGTGTGTGTATGTATGTTTAGTTAAGTAAAACAACTCATGGTAGTTTATCAGTTACGGTGGAGGTGACCATATATCTTGTCTCAGTGTTTATGGTTCCTGTTTGGAATGACAATAGTACTTACAGTGGACTCTTTCAACTTTTTATTTGGTCTTTGTGGGGTTTTTTTCTCCTGTTTTAGCCATCTGTGATCACAACACTATCAAATAGGTTCTTTATCACAAAATAGGGAAAGAAAAAAATGAAGTGAGATTTGCTTTTCAGTTTTAGTTGTTGGGTTTTAGGTACTACAACTTTCTTTTCACTACTCAGCTTCTTTCTAACAATGAGAAGAGCTTTCTACATTGAAATTTATTTCTGTGTTTGCTACTGTAGCATTTCTTATCAAATATACATTTCTTGAATAAGTGATTTAAATGTTAGTCCCAAAGAATTTATAAAAATATGTACTTTGTTGGAGTAGCTTAATTAAATTTTTAATAAATGTGTATCTTGTACTTCATGTATTTTATTACTTTTAATAAATTATTATGGAAATTTTCTGATCCCTTCAAATTAATATATATAGTGTTAAGACTTTATTTTTTAAAAACTATAATTAATCTTTTTTGTTAAACAGAATACTTTAAGTGTATCTTGAAAAAATAAAATAACTTTCAGGAAGTGTTAGAGAATGATAGAGACTAGAAAAACAAGTGGATTGTTAACTTTTGAATTGATAAAGATAAATATTGTTTAAATATTAAATTTATGTAATTTAAGTGACCCATAATAAGTACCCTTCTTTTGTTTTCCTTTTTTTTTTTTTGAGACTGAGTCTCGCTCTGTTGCCCACACTGGAGTACAGTGGTGCAGTCTCAGCTCACTGCAACCTTTATCCCCTGGGTTTAAGCAATTCTTGTGCCTCACCCTCCTGAGTAGCTGGGACAAGAGGCATGCGCCACCATGCCAGCTAATTTTTGTATTTTTAGTAGAGACAGGGTTTCGTCATATTGGCCAAAAATACCAATTCTGGTCTCGGACTCCTGACCTTGAATGATCCACCTGCCTTGACCTCCCAAAGTGCAAGGATTACAGGTGTGAGCCACCGCACCCGGCCCCAGTACCCTTCTTTTCTTATACATAAATTTAAGTTATTAGATAACAGTCATCTTGAGTAATAAGTTCATATTTCCAAGCTGTTTCAACTATGTATTTAGTTATACCTTATGTGTAAATAATTATAATTAATGTTGCTCTGTTTAAAAAATGTTAGTAGTAAGAATGTGGAAAGCACTGAATTGGGAAGTCCGAAAATACAGGCCGGACTCCTCGCTCTGCCCTATTTACTTTAGCCATTCAGTTAATTTTTTTAGCATTAGTTCTCTGAGATATAAAATGGGACAGATAATATTTTTAACCCTTTCCAGATCAAAATTTTATAACATATGCAACTGAATCTAAGAGTTAAATCTAGTTATATGAAATATATTCTCTCTTTAGGGCAGAATCATATTTTATCATAGAAAAAACATGCTAAGATAAGTATCAACTGAAGTGATCTTTTGGGTAAAAAAGGAAGACTTTCATAGGATGACTTCAATGGAAATTGGATCTTTTTTCCACCCTTAAATTATTTTTACAAATCACAAAATTAATTGTACCTTTCTACATTTGTAGTAAATACATTTCAAGTGTTTCATGATATTGACAAGTGTACAAAAATTTTAGTTATTATAATCCCTCTGAAATCTTTGCTACAAACTGCCTATATAACAGTGTTAACCACAAGAGTGTCTATGTTTTTAAATTTTGTCACTTTGTAGTTGGAAACGTATATCGGTATTCTTCTAAATTGTGTACTGGTGTAGCCAATCACGAATTTCTTAGACTTACTGATTAACTTAGTAGCCAAGGAAAGATTTCCTTAGTTCTCTAAAATTAATTTCTATGATGAAATGATTATGTGGCATCTTAAATTTGATATACTGTACATCATTGCTTATGTTTTATATTGGAGTTATATAAGACTGACCTGGACTTTTTAAAACTGAATTTCATCAGTGTTTAAAAGGTAAATTTTTGCTTTGCAAGGACAAAACCTTATTGCAAAGTTTTCTGAGAGTTACATCAAGAAAGGCATTTCAGGCAATTAATGGCTCTGCAAGATATATATGATAACTTATTAATAAATTTGGAAATACATATATTCCATCTTATTTATATAAAACATTTAGTCTCCGTAAAGCTTTAAAACTCAGTGCACCTAGAAGTAACTTTCTGCTTTTTCTGTTCTTTCCAGTATGAAAACAAAGTTGCAGTACGTGACAGAGTGGCATTTGCTTGCAAATTCCTTAGTGATACTCAGGTGAAAACTGATTTAGTTCTACATTTGAAGTGATTAATATTTATTGTCACAATTATTGTAAGAAGCTAGTCTTTACATATGTGTGAGATTGATGTGTAAATCTTCAAAAAATATTTTGAAAATGTCTACCATAACTAAATTTATTTGTTTAGAATACTGACTTAATATTTTAGTATATTTCTTCTTTGAAGGGTAAGAATAGTTTACTAACTAAAAGCATCTCAGTGATGCTATGAAAGGATTCCTCATTTTCAATACATTAAACAATGCTGAATGTTTGTGCTATGCATATAGTGAGGGAGAATTGCATGTGAACAACTAGTAATACTATGTGCTAAGTACTATAATAATGAAAATGTGCTGGGGAAATATGGAGGAATCTTGGCTAGAGTTTGTTTGGGGTGGGTTAAAGTCAAGGAAAACTTAAAGGAGATGGTTATTCTCGATGATCTTGGAGTTCCCTTCCAACTCAGATTTTGTGATTCTCTTACATACTACTATAATAGGCAGCACTTTGCAGAATAATCAGGACAATTCTGTTTAAAATAGTAAACCATCTGTAGTTCTTTTATGGATTAATTATCAACATAGTAAATGCCTTTTTAAAATATTTTAAATGATTATGGATACTGCTTTGAAATTTGTAATAGATGCAGACTTCTTAGTTACGCATGTATATTTTAGTAAAGCCTTTTGTTTTAAAATGTTTTCTGTTAGGAATGAGATTGTTCAAAACATAGTATTTTGAAGTACAAAATACATAGTGAAACATTGCTTTAGAAAAATCATTTTGAATATTCCAGTTAAATAGATACATCGAAAAGTTGACCAATGAAATGAAAGAAGCTGGAAATTTGGAAGGAATTTTGCTTACAGGCCTTACTAAAGATGGAGTGGACTTAATGGAGAGTTATGTTGATAGAACTGGAGATGTTCAAACAGCAAGTTACTGCATGTTACAGGTCAGTGCAGTTTGACAGCAGCTTTTTAAAAAGTAACAATATTCTATATTTTCTTTCCTTAGTTGAAAATAAACATGCACTTTTGCCTGCTTAGGATCTTTACAAGGCATTCAACTGTAACCTAATGAGTTGATCTACTAAAGACTTGTGCCTTATCTTACTGTCCCTAAGTCTCTTCATTGAGTTATCCAGTTTTTCTTTTCAGTCTGAGAAGGGCCAGTCTTGACTGCATCTGAATTTATATAAAGTTCAAATGGAAAAGAGAAACCTCTCTTCAGTTTCTCCAGTTGTTGACATAACTGCATCTTCTACAAGAAAGATTGCCTTTTCCTGATCTGAACTGTAGTCTCACTTGAAGTGCCAAAGTCAATATACCACAGCTCTCAGCTTTCATTTTCTCTTTTTATTATCAATGAGGGTGATTTGGGGTAACCAATCTATCTATATTTTCTCAGTTTTTACTGTACAGTGATTAAAAACAGATTCTAGGCAAAGGTTGCTGTCTACTTTACTTTTGCTGGAAATACAGTAAAATTTAGAGTATTCTCCTGAGATTTCCTGTAGCCCTCCAGCTGATCTTATCCTTACATGGTGTTCGTACTTTCCTCTTTCCTGCCCTCATCCTCATATCACAGTATGGTAGCATACTGTGTACTGGGTAAACACAGGAAAATGCCCCCTTTCCCACTCTACCTTCTTGTGTATATATAGAGATACTGGCCCACAACAGACCACAAAGTAAACTTACCTAATGTATCAAGCCACTGCCCATGGAAGAAAAAGTATCCTTCTATAACATTTTTTCTCGCTGAAATAAAATTACGTCTTTTAAATTAAACTGTATATATATATGGCTGTAGATAGCTACAGAGTGCAAATGGGTAAGTAACTTCTTACCAAGATTTATAAAATATATTTAAAATGCAGACAATACGTAATCAGATCTTGCTTTTTAAAAATCCAGTCTGGTAATTGCTGCCTTTAATTGGAGTGTTTCGTTCATTTACGTTTATATGGTCAAGGTTAAGTCTACCGTCTTGCTATTTGTTTTCCATTTTGTTTGTCCTTTTTCCTTTTGTTCTTATGTTCCTTTTCTATCATATTTTGGGTTAATATTTCCATGTTTCATTTTATTGCCTCTATTGGCTTTTTAGCTATACCCCTTTTCATTATCTTTTTTAAAAAATGTTGCTGTATTAATAACTCATTAAAGTCAACATTTTACCTTCTCATACTTCACATTTCATAGCTGACACATGCTTTCTACTTTACCCTTTCTTAGATCACACTGATACTTTCTGGGTTTTCCTTCCTGCTTCACAAATGTCACAACAGTGTGATTTCATTTACACATCCATTCTTTTGTCCTATTGTCATATGTTTTACTTTTATAGATATTATATACTCCAACTTACAGTGGTTTTTTCCTAAGTCATTTCTCTTTTATGTAAGTTATGAAAAGAAAACATGGGCTTTTATATTTATTCACTTATTTATCATTCCTCGCATTCTCTTTCCTTTCTATAAATCCTATAGTATTCCTTGTAATATAGGTGACAGATTCTGTCAAATTATAACTGAAAATGTCTGTTTCACCCTTACTTTTTCTTTCAACACGTTAAAGATACAATTTCATTGTCTTATGGCCTCTGTTGTTTCTGATGAGAAGTCAGCTGTTCTTATGCTTGTTTCCATTTTTCATCGAGTTTCTTTTTTTTTTTTTGGAGACACGGTCGTGCGTTATCACACAGGGTGGGGTGGATCTTGGCTCACTGCAGCCTCCAGGCTTAGGCGATCCTCCCACCTCAGCCTCCCAAGTAGCTGGGACCACAGGTTCATACCACCACTTCTGGCTAATTTTTAGTATTTTTTGATAGAAATGGGGTTTCACCCTGTTACCCAGGCTGGTCTTAACTCCTAACCTCAAGCGATCCGCCCACCTCAGCCTCTCAAAGTGACCAGCCTAAATCCTGATTTTTAATGTTTAAGTAAACTTGTTTTCCTTGCAACCATCAATAAAATGTTTTCTATTATTTTTATATAGGACAGTCTCTTTGGGTTTCTTCCAAGATTTTTTCTTTACCTTTGATTTTTCAGTAGTATGACCTTAATATGCCTGGTTGTGATTCTTTTTATCCTGTTTGCAGTTTACTGAGCTTCTTGAATCTGCAAGTCTATTTTTCATCAGATTTGAGAAGTTCTGGGACATTATTTCTTTAAATACTTTTTTCTGCCTCAAACTTATTTTTCTTAATACTCTTACTACATGTGTGTTAAACCATGTCATACTGTCCATAGGTACCTGAGTCTCTATTCTTTTTCCATCCATGTTTTTTTCCCCTCTATTCTTCAAATTGGTTAATTTTTTTTTTTTTTTTTTTTAAAGACAGATTCTTTATGTGTCACTCAGGCTGCAGTGCAGCGGCACAGTCTTGGCTCACTGCCACCTCTGCCTCTCAGATTCAAGCATTCATGTGATTCTCATGCCTCAGCCTCCCGAGTAGCTAGGATTACAGGCATATGCCACCATGCCTGGCTAATTTTTAGTATTTTTAGTAGAGGCATGGTTTCACTATGTTGGCCATGTTGGTCTTAAATGCCTGTCCTCAAGTGATCTGCCCACCTCGGCCTCCCAAAGTGTTTGGATTACAGGCGTGAGCCACCGTGCCTGGCCCAAATTCATTGATTTCTGTTGACTTACGGACTCGTTCATCACCTCCATCTGCTGTTAAACTTTCCAGGGAATTGTTCATTGCAATTATTTTTGCTTTTCACTTACAGAATCTTAACTTTGTTATAGTTTACATCGTGGTCCCCAACCTTTTAGCACCAGGGGCTTTTTAGCACCAGGGGGTTTGTTTAGGGGTGATTCAAACACATTGTATTTCTTGTGTACTTTATTTCTATTATTATTACACTGCAATATATAATGAAGTAATTATACAACTTAACATAATGTAGAATCGGTGGGAGCCCTGAGGTTATTTCCTGCAACTAGATGGTCCCATCTAAGAATGGAAGACAGTGACAGATCTTCAGGCATTCAGTTCTCCAGGCATTCAGTTCTCATAAGGAGTATGCAGCCTAGATCCTTCACATGTGCATTTCACAGTAGGGTTCACTCTCCTATGAGAATCTCATGCCACCACTGATCTGACAGGAGACAGAGCTCAGGCAGTAATGTGAGGGATGAGGAGCAGCCATAAATACAGATGAAGCTTCACTCATTGCCCTGCCGCTCACCTCCTGCTGTGTGACCCAGTTTGTACCAGGCCATGTAGTCTGGGGTATATTGGGGGTTGGAGCCCCCTGGTTTACATTTCTCGGTTCAGATTCCTTATCTCTTCACTAATCAAAACACTGTTTTCCCAAGCCCTTCTGATTTGGTCAGACTCAATCTCTGAACTGTTTTCTTTACAGATCACGGGGCTTGATTTTAGGCTTTATTGGAGAGGATCTAGAGAAGACTTACTGTATATATATTGACCAAATTCTTTCTTAGTTTATCTCCTTCCTTTCATATAAGGGGAAAGAACGAGATTTGAAAACATCTTATTTTTCTGTGAATTTTCTTTTTAAACCTGGGATTATATGCTACTTTGGTACTTAGTTCTGCCCAGTCGGTCATAATTAGGGCTAGAGTAGACCTCTATTTTTTAAGAAATGAAATTGTAAGCTAAGTGTTTCACATGTTCTTTTAGCTAAATTTAATTCTGGTAATTAATACCAAATTAAATAGATGAAAGATAGGCTGCTTCAGTTTTTGATTGGTGTCTAAAGATTGTATTAGCTGTTATGGATTGCTGTTCTTTTTTTAATAAGTAAGATACATGCCAGGTTCTCTCTGAAATTTTACTTTACTATTGGCCCTCAAGTAGGACTGAGAAAACAGCTTCAGATTGATGTCAAAGCATCATTGGAAATAGACACTTTCTCTCTTTTCTCCATCATATAAAGTTAAGAAAGAGATCCTGGACAGGGCTAAAAGTCTTGTAAGAAAACCTAAAGCAAGCATAGATGAAATTTGGAATATCACAGCTACTGGGGAAAATACAACTTTAGGAAAATTCTTACTGGCAAGAACTTGAAGTTCTTAATGAGAAGAACTCTAAAGTAAATTTAACTAAAACAAGGTGTTGCTTTAAATTCTGGCTAGGGGCAAAGAGCTAAGAAGGTATTTGGTTTTGCTTTTTCTTGTTGTATTATTTTTAAGGCAAAAATCTGTGTTTTAATTGAAGGTAAGAGCAAGTATAGACAGGTTTAACTTACAGATAAACAGATATATAAAAGCAGCATCTCAGTTCACCATGAATTGCTAGATAGGAAGGACCAAGCTATTAGTTCAAATGTGACTGAGCAATTTTGATGTGCATTTGGATTTTTTTTTTTAAGATGGAGTCTCACTCTGTCACCTAGGCTGCAGTGCAGTGGCACAATCTTGGCTCACTGCAACCTCCACCTTCAGGTTCAGGCATCAGCCTCATGAGTAACTAGGATTATAGGCACCTGCCACACACCTGGCTAATTTTTGTATTTTTACTAGAGACAGGGTTTCACCCTGTTGGCAAGGCTGGTCTTGAACTCCTGACGTCAAGTGATCTGCCTACCTCGGTCTCCCAAAGTGCTGAGATTACAGGCCTGAGCCACCATACCCAGCCTGTATTACATTTGGATTTGATAGTAAACAGAGTTTGTGAACCTAGAGGTTTTTAATTGCTGGGACAAAGGGTATTCAGAATCACTGTTTACAACATTTAACCATGAAGTTCTGTTTTCTTAAACTTAACTAAAAGGTAGAGAATTACACTTCCCTAACCAGGTATGATATATAAAGTACATATTTATGTCATTAGTGGAACCCAGCTTGAGATAAATTAATGGAGATTCCATAAATTTTTTCTATATCCTCATTAGAAGCCAGCTTTTGGCAAAAAAAAAAAAAAAAAAAAAAAAAGGCCTATTTCTTGTGTGTAACTCACACTTACATGCTATCCAGAAGTCTCTGGCCCGGCCAGGACATTTTAAACAATTGAAGTAATTCATGTTTTTGTTTTAGGGTTCACCTTTAGATGTTCTTAAAGATGAAAGGGTTCAGTACTGGATTGAGAATTACAGAAATTTATTAGATGCCTGGAGGTTTTGGCATAAACGAGCTGAATTTGATATTCACAGGAGTAAGTTGGATCCCAGTTCCAAGCCTTTAGCACAAGTAAGTACATTCTTTTGGAGAAAATCAAATTGTAATATGTTGATGTTCAATTTAATAAGTTATTAGCTTATTATTTTGCTTATATTGAATTCCCATTGAAGTCTTTATTCTAGATTGAACTTTGTTCTTGATCTTCTTTGGTTCTGCTTCTTGCTAATAATCATCTCAGTGGCTTGAGCTTTAGTCTGAGATAGAAGAAACCACAGCAGGCCTGAAGTTTTCCAGTATATTTCTAGTATATGTTCAGTAAGGCAGGATTTGGGTGTTTCTAGACTTTAGCAGTATTACCTATATCTATATGTGTAATTACACATTGAAATTTTTTTAAGCATTAGTTTAAAAAAATGAGATCATTGTCACATAGGGTATATCACATTAAATCACTGTGTCTTAGTTCAGATATTAAATATTAGGTTATCCTCAATATGAGCACTGGATGGTGCTATTTTCTTTAGGAACTGGAAAAAGTGCTTATATTAAAACCAGAGTATTGGTAAAATAGCATTACATGGTAGTGTACTACCTTGTAGTGTAATACCTAGTGTATTACTAGTCTATATGATAAGTGATTAAGAGCCTAGCAGTTTACTGTAAAAACAAAATGAACAGCTATTACTATTATTCTAAAACTTTAATTACCATTGTAAGATTGTTAACTCCTTTTTGTCTTAGAAATAGTGTTTTCTTTATAAGAAAATTTTGTCCAGAAGATTACATTACTGACCTTTGGTTTAGTTTGAGTTCTTCCACCAATTTCAGTGGTATTAGTAAAAATATAATTAAGAAGGAAGTACCAAAAAATGTATTGGCTAAATATAGATTTTAAATGAGAGCTAGTCAAGCTTAGCAGATAAATTTCAAAATACAAAGTTCTTAAAAAGTATTTTAAAATAATTTGTTAAGACCAAGCTAAATTATTTAGCATTCCATTATGGTTTGCATTACATTTATTTCTTCTTTCATTTGTTTTTTAGGTTTTTGTGAGTTGCAATTTCTGTGGCAAGTCAATCTCCTACAGCTGTTCAGCTGTACCTCATCAGGGCAGAGGTTTTAGTCAGTATGGTGTGAGTGGCTCACCAACGAAATCTAAAGTCACAAGTTGTCCTGGCTGTCGAAAACCCCTTCCTCGATGTGCACTTTGTCTCATTAATATGGGAACACCAGTTTCTAGCTGTCCTGGTATGACCTAATTCTACAAAATACTTTTATGAGCTGAATGATTCTTACATAATTGAGTTAATGTTGCAAATAAAATACAAACTAGCTTGAATTTGTTATTATTTCTAAGAAAGGGCAGCTTACTAGCTTGAAGACTTTTATGTTCCTATAATTTATGAAATATGTACATTAAAAGTAAAATCTATATCTGTTGATACTTTAGATAATTTCACAAGTTCTGACCAATTTAAAGTTTGTGAGAAAAGCTTACATATGAAATAATCTTAAAATATTACCATTTTCTTATCACTGTTTCAAGAGGAGTTTGTTCAAATTTGATTATTTAAAAGTCAGTTTACCCACACCTATTAACAGATACTTTGTATTCCTAAGGAATTTCTGACATCATTAAAGCACTTTGACATTTCTTATTTCATCTTCACAACCTACCTGTAAAATATATACAGAAGGGTCAGGTGCAGTGGCTCATGTCTGTAATTCCAGCACTTTGAGAGGCTGGGACAGAAGGATTACTTAAGCCTGGGAGTTTGAGACCAGCCTGGGCAAAATAATGAGACCCCATCTCTATAAAAAAGTTTTTTGGCCAGGCGCAGTGGCTAATGCCTATAAGCGCAGCACTTTGGGAGGCCAAGGTGGGCAGATCATGAGGTCAGGAGATCTAGACTATCCTAGCTAACACGGTGAAACCCTGTCTGTGGTAAAAATACAAAAAATTACCCAGGCGTGGTGGCACGCACCTGTAGTCCCAGCTATTCAGGAGGTTGAGGCAGGAGAATCGCTTGAACCAGGGAGGTGGAGGTTGCAGTGACCCAAGATCGCACCAGTGCACTCCATTCTGGGCCACAGAGTGAGACTTCATCTCCAAAAAATAAGAAGAAGAAAATACATACAGAAAGTATTAACCTAGAAGTGAAGTCAGGTCCCTTGACTTGTAGATTTTGGTGCTGTTTGTCAGTTACCTAGTAAATTTTTTATATATATAGTTTTTTGTTTTGTTTTGTTTTGTTTTTGAGACAGGATCTCACTCTGTTGTGCAGGATAGAATGCAGTGGCATGATCTTGGCTCACTAAAACCTCTGCCTTCTGCCTCCTGCCTCCTGGGCTCAGGTGATCCTCCCACCTCAGCCTTCCAAGTAGCTGGGACCACAGGGTTTCACCTTGTTGCCCAGGCTGGTCTTGAACTCCTGAACTCGAGCAGTCCACCTGCCTCAGCCTCTCAGAGTGCTGGGATTATAGGCATGAGCCACCATGCCAAGCCTATATTTTATAATGGTTAGAAATATTAAGATTATTTTTTATTCTTTATAGTAAACATAAAGAAAAAATTTTTAAGAATAGTAAATAACCAAATATATTATCGTACACCTGGTGGCTGGAATTATTCTAGCTCTTTACCTAACTTGAAAATGATACTATGGCAAAATTTTCAATTAAAATCATTTTGGGTATTTGGTACACGGGTAATAATGAACTGGATAGAGTGTCAAAATGTCTGTTTTAATTCTAGCTCTGTGACATTCACTCTGTGACATTGAGAGTTACTTTCACCTTCTTATGGACTGGAGATCTTTTCTAGTGCAGACATTTTATAATTCTGTTCTGTATCTTGTTCATTTTCTGTATTATCTTGTTCATTTAAGTAGTCTGCTTTATCATTACATTAACATTTATGAAAGACTTGCTGGTATCACTGGCTTAGCAATTATTTTTCCATCTAGATGCTTTTTTTTTTTTAAAGAAATGAAAGCAATACTTAATGTTTTAAATGTAGTTGATTTAAATTTTAATCAAGGATTTTCATTTTATATGTTGCATAGTGATCACTCTTTTATGTTACTGTGGTCCTAATAAACAGAAAATAACAATTTGGAATATCTACAATAATGAGAGAACAAGGAGGTAAAATATAGCATAAATAAGTCATATATTTACGTGAGCTGAGATACATAGAAATAACTAAATGTAACACATCTTTTGGACCATAAGCCTCAGGAAGCTATTAGGATTATTTGCCTTCTTATACCTGGGCAGTCTTCCTTTTTGCTGGATATCAGCTTCTCAGTCTTTTCTATTTTTGAAGTAGGTTAGAAGAGAAAATTATTTCCTAGAATTTGAAGAAAAGTCTTAAAACATTTCAAAACTCTTTGTTATGATGACTAATGTAATGAATAATCAGCACTCAGGTTTATCAAATATTACCATTTTCCCATATTTGTTATATAATTTTTTTCCATATTTGCTTCAGAAATAATTTCTTTATGTATAATACATATTTGAGCACTGATTTTACTTGACACATTAAGATAAGGCTGAGGTGCTGAGATGAATATATCAGAGAACCTCTTGGAGCTTATGATGTACAATAAACATAGATAACAAATATAAAATAAGTGCTATTTTCTAGAAAATAAATACTGGTCTACAAGTACTTATCTGTCATTTCAAAGTCTCTAAAAAGTTCTGAAAAATCCTATGCCTTTTAAAAATGAAATTACAATAGTTTCATTTGGCCACAAAATCTGTTCAGAATTGATGTGAGGCTATTAAGATATTTATTTCTCTTATTTATTTGTGAATATTTATGTTTCATTGCAGAAATATTAACAAGTTGGATTACAGGGTGTTTTCAACTTCCCTCAAAGTATACATATTTGCTCCTTATTATTTTTCTAAAATCCCAAAACATTCTGCATTCTGAAACACATCTAGACCCCCAGCATGAATTAGGACTATTATATAAGGAAAGAATTAGGAATTTTCAAAGTGGGAAACATTACTTCTCTCTGAAGGATATCTGGAAAGCTTCAGGAAGAAGTTGCCATTTAAGCCAGTCCTTTAAAGTCTGGAAGATTTAATACATGAAGATTGCAGGGAAGCCTTCCAGGTTGTAGACCGAGAGTGAAAAACAAACTAGGGTGAAGAGACTGGTAAGTATGATAAGTACAGGGAGTGTATGGGAAGAGCAAGTATATCGGTGTGAAAGGACCTAGGAAGTGGACTGATAAGAACAGTAGGAAAATTAAGGCATTGCTGAGCTAACTTAGAGAATAATAAGCACTATTTACAAAATAATAAGCTCTATTTACAAAGACATAGAGTCAACTATAATGCCCATCAGTGGTGGACTGGATAAAAGGCAATGTGGTACATATACACCATGGAATACTATGCAGCCATGTCCCTTGCAGCAGTGTAGATTGAGTACATATGGTCATAAAGAAGGAATAACAGACACCAGGGCTTACCAGAGAGTGGAGGGTCGGAGGAGGATTGAAATAAAAAAAACTATCTATCAGGTACTGTGTTTGTTACCTGGATGACAATCCGTACACCAAGACCCCCATGATATGCAATTTACCGGTATAACAAACGTGCACATGGACCCCTGAAACTAAAGTAAAAGTTAAGCATATTCTTTTTTTTTTTTTTATGTGAAATAGAAGAGTCTAGTTCCAAAATAAAACAGTATCTAATAGAAATCAAGTGCTGCCTAATGGTTTGAGTATCTAAACCTCCCTGGTGCTTTGCCTGCAGTCAGAGATTACATCCATCCATTATGCTTTGTGATTCAAATAGCTGGAATTTCTGTAAGTTTATTTAACTGAGACTTGATATTTTTATACTCAATTGTGCTTTGAAGATTAGAACTCAAAACAGTTCTAACATCATTATAAACATTATAAATGTTATTTATTAAACAAATTTTATTTGGTACCTAGTGTTCCAAGTGCTAGAAATATTACAGTAAACAAAACAAAAATCCCTGCCCTTACAGAACTTAATTTTTGGACAAGTACACATTTTTTAAAAGTTATATACTGGTTTCCTTCATTTTCTTCTCACATTATGAGTTAGTACACAAGTGAAACTCTAGTTTCCCTAAAGTGTTCTGTGGCACTTGCCTTCATAATTCACTATGAATCTTTTAAAATTTAAAGTCATTCGATCTTAAAAAAGCCTTTATACTTGGCAGTGAGGTAGATCTTAATACTTCCAGCTTTATCAGAAAAACATAAGGATACGCTTGTTCTGATTCAGTCTGTTTTCTGTTTATGTTAGAAGTTATAAAAACAAAGTGACAAGCACTAATGAGAGCTTTAAACAAAGGTATAAAGTAGTGTCCATATCAGATCTATATTTTATTTTTCTCTTCCCCCTTTCTTTTTTGCCCTCTCATTATTAATCTTTGGTGACCCTTTCAGGAATAAATTTAGTGTGTTTACATCTTAAATCATTGAACTACTTATACATCCTTTCACCTCATTAGCAAAAACAGATACTTTTAAAAACTATTCCCGACTGCAAGATTATCCTTTTGATCCTGAAAGTGTGACCTGCAATGGTCCAAGCAAAATTTTGAACAGAGTTATCTATGCATAATGTCTTAATAGATAGCAATTAAGTAAAAATATTAAGTCTATATAAGCAATTGCTTAAGTTACTCAAGTCTCATGAAGTGCATTGGGAAACTTTTCCTCTTTTTTTCTTTCTTTGAAAGGGCTTGTACAGATGAGAATTACCTGTCTCTTGACTGTTTTTCTTCTTTTTTGAGACAGTCTTGCTCTGTCACCCAACCTGGAGTGCAGCAGTGCAATCTTGGCTCACTGCAGCCTCCAACTCCTAGGTTTAGGCAATTTTTATGCCTCAGCCTCCCAAGTAGCTGGGACTACAGGGACATGTCACCACCCATGGCTAATTTTTGTATTTTTAGCAGAGATGGGGTTTTGCCATATTGGCCAGGCTGGTCTCCAACTCCTAGCCTCAAGTGGTCTGCCCGCCTCAGCCTCCCAAAGTGCTGGGATTACAGGCATGAGCCACCATGGTCTCTCCAAAGTGTTAAATTTAACTTTTGGTCTCTCCAAAGTGTTAAATTTAGATTGTTTCTTAGTGGGTTTTGATCATTTGTATTTTTCCATTTTTTTTATTGGCTATTAAAAATGTAGGGAAGCTCCTGTCATTCAGTTTCACTCCATCTAAACTAGAACCTAGCATCAAAATTGTTATTTCAATATGATGTGTGATTCATATTTTGAACATAGTTTTAGAAATGCCTTTTGAAAGTAACTTTAAATAAAATATTGTGATACAGTTAATGAAGATCATTTTTTTTTTTCTCATAGGAGGAACCAAATCAGATGAAAAAGTGGACTTAAGTAAGGACAAAAAACTGGCCCAATTTAACAACTGGTTTACATGGTGTCACAACTGCAGGCACGGTGGGCATGCTGGACATATGCTTAGTTGGTTCAGGTAATCAGCACATTTCTTCTTTGATAGGCTTGGAGCTGCAAGAGATAACACAGATTGCTTCTAAATAGCTTGGGTTTATCTGTTAACATTTAGCCAAAGTATGAATTTTATTTTTACTGTCATTTGCATTAACAAAGGTAGTATGAACATTTATTTCATCGTTAGGTATCCTATGTAACGTTAAACTATAAAGGTAATACATAAGAACTAGTTCTGATATTTTGCATGGGTTAAATGTTTGAATAACATTATTTAACTTTATTCGGCGAGAGGATGTGTTTAGAGTTTTTTACAACTGAATATGCTGTAATTTATCATGCGATTGAATTAATGAAATGATAAAAGTGCATATCATACTGCTGCCTCAGTTCTCTTTTAAGTAAGCTTTTTATGTAGTCATGCAATCGAGACTCTCAAGACCATAACTGAATTTTATTTTGAATGGTGCCAGTGGCCCTGTGGGCCTCATTGATTGATATAGCATTTATACTGTTTGTCTCACTAGCTAATTTAAACTCTGAGCACATCCCTGTCACTTTCACAACTGTAAATGAAATATCTTGCCATATATGTAGAAAGTAAAAGGTATGTATTTTTTAACTTCTCCCTAAAGTTCAGCTTGGCAGTAATTTATAATTTGATGCTTTTGATGCTTTTTTCCTCTGGGTTTTAGTTTCTATATTTTTCCAAATGCTATTTTGAAAAGTTGCATTATAGATAGATCTAAGTAAATAAGTGGGAACAGTGTGCACACCTATAGTCCCAACTAATCAACCTACTGATTAGTAGGTTGAGGCAGGAGCATCGCTCAAGCCCAGGATTGTGAGTCCAGCCGTATGAGTCCAGCCTGGGCAATATAGCAAGACCCTGTCGCTTAAAAAAAAAAAATTTTAGATAAATAAATGTGTATATGTCTAATTTGGATTTTTAACGGTTATTTGACCTATTTTTTTAGGGACCACGCAGAGTGCCCTGTGTCTGCATGCACGTGTAAATGTATGCAGTTGGATACAACAGGGAATCTGGTACCTGCAGAGACTGTCCAGCCATAAAATGTTATCACCTTAAGAGAAACCTTCAAGTGTGGAGCTTTCTAATAGGTGTCCTTCGTAGCTCAGAAACATACCTCAGAACAAGTCATTCATGACTTCCCTGTAATGGGAAAATAAATCATTCTATCAGATCAGCAATTTGATGTGTGAGTGATTTTGATGTGCTTCACAGAGACAAATGCTGCTGAAATAAACATCAGAGTATAGACGTGAATTCTGTTCAGTAGGTTGAAAAGTCTACTTTAGAAAAACTTTCTAAGTTTTTGTTGAAATTATGAACATTCTACAAGAATTTCTGGAATAGTCAAGAACAGACTTTGAGCCTGTATCTTCAAGGCTGAAATTGGATATCTTTCAATAAAATCCGTGCACTTTTAAAATAAAATGACTAATTCAGTGATTCAGACAATAATTTTAAGTTCAGCTCTGCTTAGATTTCTTTCAGATAAATTTAAAATTATAGATTTTTACTTTTAGAATTGGAAAGCCCCTATCTCATACTGGAGAATACTTTTTATTAATATATGTTATATATATGTGCATGCATGTGTGTGTGTGTGTATGTGTGTATGTAATATATATATTTTTTCAAAGGAGCCTTTTCTTTTCATATGTTTTTATTTTAAGATAAGCAATCTTTTGGCATAGACATTGTCTTCCTAGAAAAGCCAAGATGAAGAATCTGTCTTACAACTTTTTCTCTTCAGTAGAGAAAAACATATACCATTTCAGGTGAACATATTCAATTTTCACTTTCTACCTTTTGCTTTCCAGTGTCTTAATTTGTCTTCAAAGGTTTTTCTCCATATTAATTTGTCGTCTTATTCTCATCATCTGAGAATATTTTACTGAATACAGAGTCTATGCAAGATTACATGTAACTAACCATTTAGCATAATCTATGTCAGTGTTTCTGTACTGTCAAATTCCCTCCTGATTAGGAATAACATTCTTTGTTCCTTCTAAGGTAGACTAGGAGGTGTTGGGGAAATAGGGTCATTCCAGAGACCACTTTAGATGTCTAAGTTTTTAAATGTACGTGTTACTGGGGCTAAGTCGGGGACTTTATTTAAAATATATTTTTTTCTGATTTCATAGCTAGAAAGTTGTAAGAGAAATACCAAAGATTTACAGAATGCTTCTCTGTCATCTGCCATATGCAGAGGGACTCAACTAGGAAGCTTGTAGTTGAAGCTGTGTTCATAAAGAATAAATCTAATTTTATTTTTTAGATTTTGGAGAAATAAGAATTTTAAGAGCTTTCATATTAGCAGTTTTGCCTTATAAAAACTAAGATCTGTCAGATTAGTTTGAGGTGTAACCTAAATATTAAAAATAGATTAAATTTATTTTTTACCTTGAGTATCTGATACATGAAACCCTTTTCTAGGAAAACGTTGGAAGTAATACATATCTACTCTAAATGTCTCACCTATATGACAGTCTTTTCAAATGAAAGAAATGGGAAATGCAAATTTTTTTTAAAGATGGCCATTAAGGGTACTTTTTCCAGCCTTCAAGTAAATTTTAATTGATTTCATTTTATTAACACATACCCTCTACCTTTAATATTTCATTTGAAGTGTTCCTTTCAAATTTACTATGTCCTAAAATATGAAAGTCAGCTTTAAGTAATGTCAAACTTATATAATAATTTTCATTTCTCATTAGCTAAAGTAAAATATAAAATTATTGAATTTATCTGAAATAGTTAGAAATTTTGGAAATATAGCATAAAACATGAATGTAAAGTCTATTATATAATATGCTTATTTGTAATCCTAATATATAAGGGTGACATTTTTAAGATTGTATGTGTCAACCTTATATTGTTTTCTGTGAATTCCAAACATGCAGTTTATGCCTCTGGTGTGTGTTTTGCATTTCAGTGTATGTGGACAATGAAGGTAGATTCAACTTATTTTCTCATTTTTGTCATGAAGTCACTGGTATTTGGGTTTATAAACTCACTCAACAAGGTATTTTACCTAAACATGATCAATAGAAGTGTTTAATAAAAGTATTTTTATTATTTTTAAAAGATTCAGTAAATCTGGGTTAAAGTCATTGTATCTAATAAAGAAATTATGATTCCTTTACAAATAATCCACATGAAGTTATATTGGTACTTATTTTGATGACAGACTTTATACTTAAAGTAACATTCCTTTTAGGCTCTGTTTTTTAGTTTAACCCACTTTCTAGAATGGTTATTATCATTTATAATGGTATATTTTAAAAATAGCTTCCCATTATCAATGCTTCACATAGTATTTAAAAGAATGTCATTCTGCATTTAATTGGATGACTGAATTTCAGTCATTGATTTGACTGCAAACAGTAAAGGAATGCTCTTTGAAACGTAAATCATAATCCTAGCCTCAGGATCTTTGGTAAGTGACTTAACCTTTTTGAGCTTCAGTTTCTTCATGTGTTAAAGATACAGAAATACCTACCTTATAAAGTGTGGGCATTAGGTGAGGCAATAAACATGACTTGCCATATCCCTGTCACACAGTGCTCTATAAATGGCAGTGATTAGCAGTCATTGTTACCTTAATTTTCATAGGTTACTCCTGTAGCAGTACTTTTTCAGTGAATACAGTATAATTTTAACAAAGAACCTACATTTGTCTCAAGAATGAAAATTTCCCATAATAGTAATGCTCCAAATACAGGGTAAACAAAAGTAGCTAAATCCTGTCTCAAAAGAAAAATGCCATAATTTGGATAAATTTGGAGTGTTACTATTTTGCTGTATGCAGAAATCCTCCAAATGACCTCCTAAGAGTTAAATGTGGTATAAAAGTGAACCGAGAGGAAAAAATTATGGCAAATTTCACAATTGATTATTGAAAACTTGGAGTTTTTATATCTATTCTCAACTCTATACTAGGTTTAAATTTAACTCCCTAATCTGGATACTTAGAGACAGTATCCAGGATTATTCTGTGTACTTCTTTCTTTTCTGGCATTCTGTTAGACTTGATGTTCGTTTCAGTTAAAATGTTGGGTTGTAGTGATAATCAGAAGTATACTGTGAGACTTGCTTTCCCAGAATGGCCATGATTAAAGCTAGCGGGCACACATTTCTAAAATCTGCTCAGATAGGCATCAGAGAAGTAGGAGAGGCATATTTGGCGTTAGGTCAGCATCTTGTATCAAGTCTAGTGACCCACGTCGCAGTGACAGAAACAGCTTACTAGATAGCAGCTCCCCTATCCTCTACTCACTCCTTCCATTATCTTCCAGTTTTCTCTCCTACCTGAAAATGTTGTAGGTTACTTTGCTGATTATAACAAGCAGCACTTTACAAGTATATTAATTTTTATAAAATACTACTTTTCCCAGAGTACTGAAGGAAAGCTTCCCAAAGTTTTTAAAAGCTAACAACCCAGATACCAAATTAACACAAATTTAATGATAAAGTCACATGTAAAATTAGTATCAAATGCATTAGTATAGTAAGGAGAATTATAATTACTGTTAATGCCTGTTTGACAAATACATTATCCTGTTTTCACAATAAACCTATGAGGCAGGTATACCATTATTGTCTCCATTCTGTAAATGAGGCAACTCAGGCATAGGGACATCAGGTCACTTGTCCTAGGTTACACAAGTAGGAAATACAGCCAAAACTTAAGATTCTAGAAGTCTTGGCTTCCTAATCTGTACTTTTAATTTATGTTTTCTGCTTCTGTGCACTACTTTGTAGGTTAGGTAAGAGAATAATTCACTATGTGACAAAGAAGAGTTTATTCCAAGAATTAAGTACTAAGTAATATTTACTTATATTTAGTGTGAATACACCAAAGGAGAAGAACCATGTCAGTAGCTCTTTGGATGTACAAAGCACTTGATAAAATTCAAAAATTGATCTCTAATTTGTTTTTTAGGTTAGTTTTTATCATGCAAAAGAAATGTTTTCTCTCCATTTTATCCCCTTCTATTTTACTGTTTTACACATCATACCTAGTAGAGAAATACTAGAATCCTTCTCACTATAGACAGGAATAAGATGTGTATGCTGTTGTCACTGGTTCTGCACTTAACAGTGCAAAAGAAGAAAGCAAAAGGAGGCACACCTTTGCTTCTTTTCAAATCATCAAAATTTAGTATGGCAAAAACCATAAATAGTTACAAGGCAAACAAATTGATAAACTACAACGTGTATGACAAATAGCTTTAATTCTTAAGGGGCATTTTCAAAGCCGAGGAAAAAACAATCAGTAGATAATATCAATCAAAGACTTGTGCAAACAGAACAGCTGACAAATTTAAATAAATGCTAAATCAGTTACATGCTGATTAAAAAGTAGAATACTGTTAACCTGTCTGCATAGATTTTAAATAATAATAGGTATTTTCATGGATGTGAGAAAGAAACATTCTGAGATAACAGCTTATGAGAGTTTAACTCTTGAGGCCTTAAAAAGGTTCATACCCTTTGACATAGTATCTGGGAATATTTTCTGAGGGATTGATTGCATAAGTGCACAAATATGTTTTTATGATATGGTTCTACACAGTATTGTTTATAATAACTTGGAAACCTAAATGTCCAATAATAGAAAAGAATAAATTACTATATATACATACAGTGGGTTACTAAGAAATGATTTAATTAGTATAGATATTTTCACTGACAAAGACTTCATAATGTATTGGTAAGTGAAAGGAAAGGGAAGTTATCCATGGGCTGGGCACAGTGGCTCATGCCTGTAATCCCAGCTCTTTGGGAGGCCAAGGCGGGTGCATCATGAGGTCAGAGTTTGAGGCCAGCCAGGCCAACATAGTGGAACCCTGATCTCTACGAAAAATACAAAAATTAGCCAGGTGTGGTGGCACACACCTCTAGTCCCAGACTAAGGCAGAAGAATCACTTGAACCTGGGAGGCAGAGGTTGCAGTGAGCAGAGATCACACCATTGCAGTCCAGCCTGGGTGACAGAGTGAGACGCTGTCTCAGAAAAGTTATCCATGACCTAGTATCTTGTTACTAAACACATGAAACAATCATGTGTTCAGGATTTATTCTATGAGGTGAAAAAACTGGCTACAAGGTAGTATGAAAATTTGGATTGAAATGTAATTGTTCAGAAAGCATTTTCTAGGTTTCCTATTCTACACTAGTAATATACAGTAATAACAAGATATAGGCCTTTCAATTATTTATTACTTTTGGAAATAGTGCATTGTGTTCTCCATTTAGCATATTGGGAAATGGATACATAAAATAATTCTGATTTATCTGAGGTTAGTGGTACATGATTAATAACTTTATTTCAATGTTTTTTCTCATACTATATCTTCCTGATGAGATTTCCTGACTCCTCTTTTTTGGCTTTGGGCCTGTGGTGGGAAAGCTGTCCTCTATGTACTGAATTTATGTGATTATTCTCCAATCTAATCTGGAGTGCACTTTGCTCAATTCATTTCCAGTAATAGCAAGTTATTTAGGTTTAAATGATGAATGCTGAACATACCTGTGTTTCTATGCTTCAACAAAATAGCAAGCATTCACAGACCTACCTATGCTGAACACTGTGTTAAAGGTTCTGATGTTAAAGGATTGATGGAACCATAGTTGCCTTGGAGGAGTTGTATGTTTAATGGAAGAGGTAGATATAAGCATAGTTTTCAGCAGACTCAAATCTACTCAACGTAATATTTACAACTGCTATAGCATTTGCATAAAATGAGTATCATTTTAGCATCTCTTTCTGCAAGCCATAAAATGTCTATTTATTTAATTTTCTCATTTTGGACTTTTATTTTCTAATTAAAAATAATTGAGGAAATAGATTTCCATAACATTTTTCAAAAATGTAATTTTCTTACTCATCTACTATTAATGGCACAATGTTTTAAAATTCTTTGCTAAAAAGGCAGCTTTAGGATTAAAGGATAATTTCTGTAATGTTAGCAGCAATAATAATTCAGTAGAGACTTTCATCATTCAATTTATGAAAAGCATATTGCCTTAATATAATTTCTTAACTGGAAATTTAGATACAGGAATCAAATTAGTCTCTTAAAATATAATGTCACAAAGAGAAATCTGGAGGAGCATTTGAAGGGATTGTCTTACAATTTGAAACAGATATATATGTAAGAATTCATGCAAATTGTTTATCTTACATCTTTTTATTTAAAGAATTTTAGCTCGATTTTCACATAAGAAAGCCTAGAGTTTGGAATAGTAGATGTCCAAATTCATGTTTATCCAGATTTATAGCACATTGCAGCCACATATTTTGCTGATGATAGTTAAATAAGTTGCTACTGTAAAATGTTAAACTAAGTATCCTTTCAGCACCATGTATTATTTCATAGTAAAAAATTTGAATGTTACAAAGTTCCTGTGCTGCTATATTGTGTCAAAAAATATTTTCCTCATCAATTTGCATATTTTTATCATGCATTAAGCAGGTATATTTAATATTTGAACAGCTATGGATATGTATCTTTATGGTAAGTAATGTTCCCAAAATAGATTAAGATGTGTACTTCATGGAGCAAACATATTCAGCAGTGACAAATGTGGGAGAAGTATCTCTTGCTAAAGTAATACTTTTTTTTAAAGTAATATGTTTTATCATTTTAAATCTTCTGATCTTTTTCTTCCATTCTTCAAAAATGGAGTGTAGGGTCACTTGCCACTCTTAGGACAGATTAGAATTTTTTAACATAGACAGCTTTTTGAAATACATTAAATGCTTTTTGGAAAATTGAGTGTAACTCTTTCAATGAATGTCAAGAAACTGTTGACTTCCAAAAGAGAATACTCCAGGTAGGGAACTTTTTTTTCTTCTTCTAGAAGAATCAGACACAATTTAGAGACAAGTAAGCTGGGACACATTTTGAAGGTCATTTGGGAACAACTATTGTTTTAAAATATATTTTATTCTGTTATTTCTGTCTTCAGAAAATGTTATATGTAATACAGAAAATGTATGTTCCCTATGGGGACCTGGGAAATTAAAAACGTGTATCATGCTGATAAAACATATCTCAACGGAAAAATTGGCCAAAAAAGTTCCTCAGTATCTCTCCAGGTTTGTATCTTTTACTTCTTGCTCATTCATTTAGAGTCCTCTTCCAGTGTATGGATCACTGCAGATTCTAAATAACTTTTCAAATATGCTAGATTTTAAGCTGTATATATCTTCTCAAACAGAGACATCTGAGCATAGTGAAAATGAATTTGCAGAGAACAGAATTGCCAAGTATATGTGACAGAACTGTAGGGAAAAAGGGCATAACTTTAATCTTCAAAGAAGCTTAAAAATAGCTCCACAGTTATTATGCATGAGGCCTGACAATTGACATTTCTCATTTTGGCAGCATTCACCTACAGCACCCTATCAGCAACTGAACACATTCATCTCTGGAATAAATGATTAATGAGCTACCTATCATTTCCACTCCTTTTGTACCAAGTGGTGGAGGCTTCAGTTGATCATATTGCAGCCATCAACATCATTACTGAAATTGATTCTGCCACTAGAGGGTTGTGCTAGGATAATCAATTAGCATTTAAATAAAAGAATTGAGTTATGGTATTGAAAATAACACAAAATAATCCCTTCTGAGTCACTCTGTCAGACCTGGTAAGGTGGTTTGTTTTTTTTTTTTTTCTTGCTCATCAGAGAGCATCACAAAATCTTAAATTGAGGAAGGAAGCATGGAAGAATTGTTCTTGTTTCAAGAACAACCCTCTAAGATTTCCAAACTTCCCATTCTTTTTATTTAATCACTCATATTCCTTGGAATGCAAATTTATGAAATGCTACAATTTTGCATTCAATGGTGAGCAATGAAGTTGCCAAATTACTTCCTTCAGAGGAAAAGCAAAAAGATAGGCATTTTTGATAGGTCCGAATTTATCCAGAAAGGGGACATAAATAACTAGATTTACAAATGATACTGAGATATAGCAAAATAAAGCTTTCCTTATGTTTCAGCAGGCAGATGTGAGAATGAGGTGATAAGAACATCATCATTTAGATGTCAGGATGACGTGGGCTGCATTTCTAAAACAGATGGCAGATGATGTGGGTCTTCATAATCCTACAAAAAAGTGACAGATTGTAGTTTTGGTAAAATGATACATCCAGGGAAAATGAATGGACCTTGGAATTGGTATTTTAGCATCTCTTTCTGCTCCTGGGACCAAGTTTTTCAAGTTCTCAACATTACTGACCTTAAACTCCCTCCTCATCTATGTTCCTCTTCCAGCATGGCTTTCTTATATTTCCTCATTGTTTCTGCCCCTCTTTGAATTTCAAATTCAAATATAAAGAGTTGGTTTTATCTGCCTCTGAATTAAGACACTTTTACTACATTTTATTGCTCACTCAATCGAAGTGCATGTGCATTTTCTTCAGAGCTGAGACGAACTGATCATACAATGAAATGGAGCTATCATAGGTCCTCAATCCAGCTGCTCTGTCCTATACTTGATATTCTTTCCAGAGTCTGTTGGTGGTGGTATTGTAACTTTTCATCTCTTGCTGTCTTTGTGGGATTTTAAGAAGCTAACAAAGGCTGCTTTGAGGACTGCTAAATAGAGGACATTTTTACCCAACATTGATTAATGTAGATGGCTGAGACTTATTTGTATTTCGAAAAATGTGAAGAAAATGGTCATAGTAAGAAGTAATGGGTGATAAGAAAAACACATAGTAACAAGATTTCTACATGTGAGCCAATAGCAAACTTCCTCTGTATGTTAAAATTCTTCAGTGAGAAATATAGCAACTCATTTCAAACACCATAAGATGGACAGGTTAGGCCAAATTCTGCTTGACTTGGTGGTGAATGAATGACCACACCCTTCTTTACCTTTGGTAGAAGTGGCTCATCAGTCTCCCACTTACCCTCAGATCTTTTTTCAGCATAGTATTCTAGCCAGTGTTCACCCATCTTCTTGTCAGTAACTGTGTGTCCTTGGTATTCATCTTGTTTCTCAGTCATTTCTACTACAGAAAGAATCATATTTTCAAGGATAACAAAATGCTGATTCCCTGTTTTCAGGATACCTTCATATACTAACAGACCAAAGTGACTGGACTTGGCCAATTCAGTTACAATGAATCCTTTTGAAAAATGAAACTGGTTTACCTGAGTGCTAACTATTCAGGAACAAATCTTTATCATGAGGACTTTTTAATTTTTGAATAGGAAATTTATTCACATGTGCCTTAGGTTCTCCAGAGCAGCAGAACCAGTAGGATACACAGAGAGAGAGACACACACACACACGGAGATTTATTATGGGAATTGACTTGCATGATTATGGAGGCTGAGAAGTCCCAGGATGCACCCTCTACAAGAACCAGGACAGCAATTCAGTCCAATTCCGGGAGCCAATGATGTGTCTCTCAGTCCAAGGCTGAAGGCATGAGA